>JAFBJZ010000670.1:600000-865301 GCA_016785225.1 Psettodes erumei
TAGAGTTGGAAAAGTAGCTTCAATGTATTGAAAACTGAAAGTGCTTTGTCGCTTCATTGTAGCCACTTCAGCCCGACGAGCTGCTGTAGTGTAAAGTGATAATACATATATAAGCAACGGATAGTAGCTAGGCTAGTATCACATGTATTATACACCCAACTAATGCAGTCTGATACAACAGCTGCAAAACAACATTTGTGGACATTTATATGAGCTATGTAAGTGATGTGGTACGAAAGCAAATTAATGGAGATAAAAACATGTTAATTCTAAAATACAAACAACAAAAATACTGTACCAACAATTTTAAACAGTTCAAGCAATGTATTAAGCTAATTGTTGCCTTTGAAGCTGCTGTCAGGTTTAATTCACAGAGCTTTCTTTTTCCTAACCAATTTAGTTTACAGCTCAGTTTGCATGGATTGGGTGATCTGGGGGCACCTCCCTCTACTCTGCCAACAGTAAGTGATAATACAGGGTAGTTTTAATGCAGAGTTTGCAGTCTCCGGTTTAAGGCAACAGCCCATCCATGTAATGTGTCTTATCTCATTATATTCTCCAGGTAGGAACCAACCTGACAGACCTGACACTGAAGAAGAAGAAGGTCACAGTGAGAGAGCTGGGAGGCTGCATGGGCCCGATATGGCCCAGTTACTTCAAAGACTGCTCCTCTGTCATTGTATGTTTTCAGAAACATACTGCATCTGTTTCCAACATTAGATGGGAATAAATAGATCGGATGCTGGAATTATTTGTCTGATTGTTTCTCTTTTTCTTTTTTCCATAGTTTATGGTGGACTCAGCCAACATCGCTCAGATATCCTCCTCCTGTATCCAGCTACTGTCTGTACTCTCTGCTGAGCCTCTGAGCAGGGCCTCAGTGCTTATTGTCTTCAACAAGAGGTAACTCTCCAAGCATATGCAACCAGTTCCTATATTCACTTACCATCAACACAAGATGTGTTCAACAAATGAATCCAATCTCAGAATCCTGTCATTCTTTCCACTGTGTATGTCATGCCACCCTTTTCCAGGGACATGCCTTGCACTATGAGTCTGACAGAGATAAAGTCACTGTTCAGAATGGATGACATCATTGCCTCTGCTACTCAGCCAATCACAACCCTGGAACTCAGCGCCCGCACTGGACAGGGACTTCAGGAGGTGCTCAACTGGCTGGAGTCCATTACAGTCAAGTGATCTGTATGTTTGCCCCTTAAAAACGGATGCTTCTCTTTGGGACTTTGAATATTGGTTTCAAGGCTTTTGGCAACAGATTGCAGTATCAGTGCACAAAGACTGTTTCCACACTGTTCTAAGGGGCTATAATATGGTGTGTTCAGTGTTGAGTCACTAACGAAATGGCAAGACATATGAAAAGAAAAACTGTTATATATTTGGTACCATATACACTTATTGTGACTCCTCATTAGGGTCAGTGGAGAAGCTATTAGTGATATCACGGTAGGATGGGATGGTTGTAAGGTTGGTCCACTTTAAAATGTGTTAAATCAATACTTATGTAGGCGTTACCTGCAGTCATTTGCACTGATCACTTTTCTCCAACAGTGAATTCCAGGCATTTGTGATGTGATTGTAGGGCTTTCATGTCATTGTGATTTTGGAAGAAACCCTTTGCTACTGTAAGTAAAGATTCATCTCTTGACTGGTTTTTGTAAGGAGCACAGCCGAGTAGTAATGAGTTATCACCAGCAGGTGGCACACGGTGCACAACAAATTTGGAAACTGGTACTGGGTGTGTGTCTGTGTTGAGATGATTTCATGCCAGATGTACTGGTATCTTGGGAAATGAGAAAATTAAAAGCAGTAAAAATCAGCTGAAGAGTGAAGCAGTGTTATAATAATACCCTTATATTTGATGACAGTCAGTGGTTCACAAGCAATGAATAAAACTCATGATTCATACATTTTCTAATGTTGCCTTGCTTATGGTTAATCCTGATGTGCGTGCAGTCATCCCAAACTATAATTTCATTCACTTAACCCCCGAAATTCATGTCACCATAGTAAAGTTGTATATACAATGATGTTTCTCATCAGTCCAGGTCTAACAGAAGCACCAAAAAATTTGATGCAGTAATATTTCAAGGGCTCGTCACATCTTTTCGAAACCTTTGCCAAATATTTGTGGTTTTTCGCAGCCAGAGTACATGACAGCAGCAGCGACCAGCTAAGCCAATCATACAAACAGACGAGGGAGCAGACTTTTTGACTAACTGAAAATCCGTAACACGTTTGCCTGGTTTTAATGGCTGTGCAGAGACAACAAAACTTTATGAAACTGTGCTTTTGTTTAGGTGTGTATCTGAATTCATTTAGCAGTAGGTTATGGCCTTGAAGAAGTTTAACATGACACTAATATTTTCTGACACAAAAAGGTGTTATCCCTTTTATACTGTGTTACAGCATTCGTGACTGGACAGGACAGGCCGCTATATTGAACAGCAGAACCAGCTAGCATCAATCTAAGGGTTACTGTATTATACCACAATATAAAAACAACTAAGAATAGGGTATTCATACAAGTCCTCGGGGCTGCAGTTTGGTCTGCGGTTAGAGTGATATTTCAAGAGCATAACCATTTTCTCAGATATTTTCTCTACAGTTTAGTTTGTCCTCATAAGAAAGGGTTCTGACTGCTCTGCGCAGCCTGTGATCCCTGAGTGCTGGCTGAAGAGAAGGGCAACAAGGGCTCAGGGAGGTTCCCTGGCAGGTCCAGACCAGGCTGGGTGGGGTGAGTGAGTGACGAAGGGAGGCTGGCAGGCTGGTGGTTCATGGGCAGAGGCAAGGAGGCGCTGTATGGAAGAGAAGTGGTGTGAGGAGCCGAAGAGGTGGAGCCGGAGCCCAGTTGATTCAAAGTTAGTTTGGACTGCTCGGCTTGGAAGGGATTGCTTGGTGAAGGAGCACTCAAGCCTGGACAGAAACAAAAGTAGAAGTGTGTTAGGTTTAACCTGGTATTCAAATTAGATTTATCCTGCTTGTTTTTTTCAAGCAAATCTAGCATGGCACAGTTACAAGCAGAGAAGATCATGTGCATTTGGTAATTTCACCATTAAAAGGTTACACACCCCTAAGGTTTGGATACCAACAAGGAGAGATTTTAAAAAGTCTCTGTTTGTAACTATTTTACAAGTCAAGTCTCTGCACGAATTGATCTTTAAAGTACAAGTATGAAAAGCTTCAGTATGAGTTTGACAGTACTGTGTATATAGTTTGCAATTAATAGGCTGAATTACGTCAAATACCAGGATGATTTAAATCGAGGGTTGCGACCAACAGTGCACCCACTACTTTGGTCTCCCTAGGAAAACTAAAAAGTGTAAATACCTGTGTCAATAAGAATAAATACCTGATAAAAAGGGGTTCTTGGTCTTGGCTTGGGGATTTGCTGGGATCAAGCTGTCCAGGTTTACCAGCGACGCTGCTGTGGGGTCCAGGAAGGCTTCAGGTGTCCGGCATGTACGAGGGCTGGGGACAGCCAGGCTCTCCCCAAGACGTGACAGGTCAAAGAGCTCTGGACTGCCTTCCCCCCGGCCATTGACATTCACCTGACCTCCATCCATGGCCTCATCAAAAAGATCCCCATCTAACAGCAGGGGAAAAAAGAGAGATCTGAGTGTGCAGGATACAGAGGATCACAGAGAGAGGATGAAAAGAGAGTTTTGTTTACCTGAGGGGCTTCCAGGTCGAGGAACAGGTTCCCTGTCAGCTCCTTCAAATTCTGTCCTTTCTGATGGGACAGAGAATGGATCGACTCTTGAGGAGGCTACAAACATAGCAAAATGCAACATGATCCGATCACTGTGAATGGTTTTATTTCAAATACCTCCTCCTTTGTCTTTGGCTGAGCAGAATAAGTGCATACAGACATGTTACAGACTAACCTGTGTGCGGGGGGAAAGCCCATACACGACCTGTGGCATTGAGATTGGAGGCACTGTTCTGTGGGGCATCCCAGGGGTCAGCTGGGGGCTCCCATGGTGGGGGAGGGCTGCTGGAGGTTGGTGGTGCCATCCACGGAGAATCTACTCTTGAGGTGTTAGTGCTGCCTTCTTTAGTAACGGAGAGGAGAGAGTGAGCTTATCAGAGCCTGGGAGCAGAACAAATTGCACTGTAAACATGCTTTGGTCACACTCGGTAAGCAAAGCTAACGCTCACCCAGGGAGTCCCAGGGATCTGTGCCCCCGGGTCCAGCTGCTGCCTGGTGTGCTGCGTTGTTCCAGCGATGGTCACCAGAAGGCAGATCTGAGGGCACTGCAAAAACATCTACCAGGTCCATAAAGGCGGTCTGTCCACAAAAACACAAAGAAAAATCTTGATGACAACACAATAACCGTGGATTGAGCTAAAACACAGAATCAGACCCAATAACTCCATCGTCATCATAAATCGTTATAGTCGATTTGGTCGTGATCCTTGGGCGGCACATGCATGCTCTCAAACGTACGGTTATATTTCATCACCCCCATTGAGATATTCCATACCCCAATATTTCATACCCCGCCTTTAGCCTCCATCTGACGCTTGCTCTCCTCCAAAGCTTTCTGGAGCATGGACTCATCTCCCTGGCGACTGAGCTGTTCCTGTCAACAGATACAGTCACATGGATGCCTTTGGGTACGAACGCTCCCAGCAAAATTCACATATTGTCTCATTATAATAAATTTACGACTCGGTGGCAGCACACAGGCACAGAAGCGGGCTTGTATTTTTGTTCTCAGGCAACATATGACCCAGAGGTAGATGCCTGCAATGGGCACAGACCAGAAAATTCTCTGGTGAAAGGGAGCAGTGCATCGCTGTGCTCTTCAACAGAGCGCTTCTATTGTGCCACAGGAAACTGACACAGTGAGAGGGAAAAAGGGGAGTGAACAGACAAAGAGACAGAGAGTTGGGGTACAATGGTTGCCTGATATAATACAACAGAGTGACAGGTATACAATTTAAAAAAAAGAAAGCATAGCAAAAAATACTAAACAGGTGTGGAATTAAGTTCAACAGTTAATAGTGTTAAATAATGATCAAAGATGAGTAAATCTGAAAGTCGTTACAGCACTAAAAGTTTAATAATTAAAGTAGGAACACACGACATCCATCAGAGACATGGTGAGTAACGTTTGAGATTTTTAGAACTGTTTCAAGTGACTGCAATCAAATGTATGACTGCCATGACTGGAATCTGGGTATATCTGAAAGTGATCCCATTTCACCTGGATATTATCGAAAAAGAAAAACTGTCACCCTCAAGCCACCCTACCTGCTGGTGCTCCTCTTTGCTCAGGCTCAGGGCTAACTGGAGCTGGGTTTCCTCGTCCATATCCACTGCGGGAGGTGCACGTTGGACTGGCTGCGCGGGCGTCAACCCGGAGGAGAGAAATGCAATCAGTATTTGGTCGGCAGAAGCGGAGATGGTAATGGCATGCATTTCTACAGGTTTCCAGAGTGGAGGAAAGGGGGTCAAACCCTTTGCCCTTCCATGAAACCACACCAGAAGAGGTTCAGAGTGGCTGAATTGGTGTCTCCCGCTACTGGAGAGGAGAGATCTGGTGGTTAGTGGAAGAGGAAGGATGAAGCCACAAACTGATTAGTCATAGGACAAAGATGCATGTCCTTTTGCTGTTTAAAAGTGACGGAGGGAGGGAGGACTTTGCTCAAAACGAGAGATGGGGGAAAGTGAGTAATACATGCAGTTGTTTCCCGGAAGGAAAAAAAAATGCCGGGCCCTGGTGTTGGTTTTAGTGTACAGAGCTGTAGGGCAACGGATGCAGAGGAAGGATCATCCCTTGTCCCAGCATACTGATACCTTCTTCGCCTCCTCCTTGCTGAGACTCAAAGCGATCTGGAGCTGGGTCTGTTCATCAATGTCCGTGGGGGGAGCCGGCTAGGGTCAAGCGCAAGGATTAGGGGGAAGACGAATCAAAGCGTAGGGTAAAAATCACACGGGACTTTGTTGAAGTGATTCATTGAGAAATTATCAAGAGAATGCAGTGATTTGAGTTGATTCAAAAGAGGGGGGCAAGGAAGAGATCCTACACAGGGATTTCAATTCGATCAACAAAATCACAGCTGATTTGTTTGATTACAGAAGTGGAAACTGCTGTGCACTATAATATATTTCTGTAATAGCTGAGCAGTAGTCACAGAGGGCACATGGCTGCCCTTGCCATGGAGACCAGGGCGTGCTGTGGGTGCTCAGGAGTGGATCAATGCACACATCCTGTCTGGCTTCTCACTATTTCACTCACAGCGTCCTCACTCTTCAGTGCTGCTCACTCTGATTGGTCAAAGTGCCGTTATTGACCACATCAGAGACAGGGTTGATGATATCGCTTTCTGTAAAAAAAAAGGGTCTGGGAAATGGAGGCCCAGCAGAGGCAGACAGCGTTCCAAGCGTGTGCGTGGTGGCCGTTTAATGTTTTACTACAGAATTACAGCATAACATTTCAGCAGCAGCAGGGCAGCTAAAGAAGCCACTCTCTGTCAGGCACAAGTGCTATAAGGACGAGAGGTTTGTGCACTGTGTGTGTGTGTGTGTGTGTGTGTGTGTCTGTGTGTGCATGTGTGAGTTATCTCAGTTAGAGGTACCTTTTCACTTTCTTCTCGGCTCATAGCCAGGGCCAGCTGCAGCTGCAGCTCCTCCTCTCCGCTGGTCGCGGGCCGAGCTTGCTCCAGGTCTGGAGCAAGCTGAGGAGAGGAAGAGGAGGCTACAGAGACGGAGGAAGAGCAGAGGGGAATTGGGTTTTTACCGAGGACAGGCGGAGCAGAGGGACACAGACAGACATATTTAGTGGAGGGGGATGGAGATGGAAAGCAAAGAAAGAAACACTTAAGGCTGATTTTTAACGTCAAAAAAAGAGCTGGCACTGACATTGCATGTTAATTTTTTGTTCCATTGCCTGTTGTTTAGGGCCTTTGCTGGCATTGCTTGCCACGGTCTGCCTAACTCTGAGAACAATGGTGCGCCTGTGTGGAGAGTTAGGGTGGTGGAGGGAGGGGGGGTGGACGTGCTGGAGTGGGGCCCACCTTATTACCCTGAATCCTCTGGGTGGGATACAGAATTCAGGCCCCGGTTCGGGGCGTTGGTGGGGGCTGGCTTGGCAGTATACCAACCCGGGTGCCAGGCCGTGGGTCACGGGGCTAAAACAGTGCAGCAGGCCACACACTGGCAAAGTCAGGTCTCAGAGAGCGATCATTTCCACATTGCTGCCCTTCAATATCTCCCGGTCTGAGTTGGAATGCTTGCTGGCAATTAGCTGCTGCTGCCAACCTCCTGACCTACACTCATGCCATCCATCAGCACCATCAACACTCCAAGCATGCGCTGGTGTCCAGGAATATCCAAAAGCCCACCACTTTGCATTTTTTTTGGGCCTTTAAAAGAAGCCGTACTGTTGTGCAGTGTTGCAGGAAATAGTATTACTGCACCGGACACACACGCAACACATGCGCATGCACACTAACTCACTTTCAAGTATTTAAACACCTGCAGCATACCTCTAAAGTACTTAGACTTTGTCGTCCTGGCCATTTTGAAACCGTTCCTATTTGGATAAAGACCAAGCAATTTGAATTACTCGCTATGATCGCTTGATTGTGAAAATTGTTATGGTTATCCGGCATGAAAGCCAGCCGCTGTCTGATAGACTACGCCATTAAACCTAGCGTTTTATAGCATTATCAGATGTGTTTCAAATGCGTTTTTTTTCAGTGTTTTACAAGGCATGCTTGTATTGCTGCATCACGGAACCCCTTATCAAGAGCCGGGGATGTTTGAAAAAGCCATGTTTCCACTGGCACGCATTCGTGCGCAGAAAAGTAACCGCTATCGAGTGGAAAATGTACTGGTGAAAAAGGACTTTTGTGGAATTATTGGTAATAAAACGGTCAGATACCATCTGTGGGCACAGCTCCATTTGCGCCATGAAACGGACCGCAGACATCAAAGTTTAACAGAATAGCCGGTGTCGTCACAAAGCCGCGGCTCTGCTATTGACCGACATCTTTAATAACACACGCCACAAACTACGCGGACGCCAAACTGTACGGCGCGCGCCACATTTACGAACGCAACATACAACGACCACATGCTTTTCTACAACGTGTTCTCAAGTTTGAACCGTTGGCTACAGTCTATAAGTCGGTGACATCAGATGTCCTAACCCTTGCGCAGTCACACATTGATCCCTTAGGTCTTATATTATCTCCCCACCTAACCAATAGGATCACCACAAGTACAAATGGTATCCCGCTGTGGTATCACACTGGACTGAGGCGAGCACAAACAGGGCCTCCTCTCTTTTGTAAAGCCAGTTTAGCTGACGTGACCGTAAGCGGGAGAATGAGAGGAATGCAGATACAGTATCCGACTGACGAGAGCAGAGAGCAGAACTCCAACGCTTTCTATTAAAACACAGAGAAGAAAGTGCCGACTTATCGAGGCCTCAATGTCGGAACGTGCTGCTGATATTAAAATAGCGTCGGCACAACACAGGTGACAGTGTCCAAGAAGTTAACGCTGTCATTCTGCTACGTCCATCATCCGTAGGAGAATTCATGTGGTAAACACGTGACCAAATAAACTCGTGGCCTGTCATGTGTGCACTCCTGACAAATGGCGAGTCACGTGGCGCAAAAAATATTCAGTTGTCTTTCAGGTCACTGTGTACTTTTAGGCACTGAGGCAGTGTTGCATTTGTAGATGAGCGCTCCTGTGTTTCGTAAAAGGTGCATCAAGTTATGTCAGTGTGTATACATATGTGCAATGCCCCTGCTACTCACAGTGATAGGAGGATGGCGAGCCTCTGCACCTCCGGCTATCGTCCCCATAGACCCCCGCCGAACTGGTGCGGTGTCCTGGGTACGGTGGCGGCAAGGATCCAGAGCTTAAGCTACTGGTGACGCCCGCCATGCGCGTCTTGGTCTTCAGAGCCTGGCTTCTCTCCTTCTTCAGCTTTTCCTCGTCCCGCAGCAGAGCCACCAGCTGCTTGGCCTTCTCTCGGACATTGATGCCTTGGTCACGTCCGTCCCGATCTATGTACTGGAAGTCTCTCAGTGTCTGAATGGAGTATATGTTCTCGCGGCACTCCTGGGCCACACGCTCGGAGCCCGTTTTGATCAGGTAGTCCAGCAGGGTCAGTGCCTTATACACGTGACGCCAGTTTTTACCGTGGTCATTGAGCCGCTTCCAAATCATACCCATAACCTCAGGAAAAGCCACGACGTTGAAGGTCAGGTCTGCGATTTCAGACATGAGCGTGCTGGGGGGTCCCCAGTGGTCGTTGGAGGTGGCCTCTCGGACCTTGATCTCAGCCTCCGTGTAGTTGTTGACCATGTTTTTCATCTGCCGGCGGAGCGACGAGGTCTGCATGATGGCAGCAGTGTTTTTAAACGGCAACAGATATTCTAACAGCAGGCCAGCCCGCCGCTTCAGTCCTACTCTTGGCAACTTCAGTGACGTCCGTAAGTGTGTTCCTGCTGGAGGGGAGCGCACAAATTAGAAGAACATACAGATCAGGGCATGTACAGGAGGTATTATTACTCACTTTTGCATGCCATTTCAAATGTAAGTTCAGCTCAACACTCACAGATTTTTTTTCTCCACTCGCTAATTGTGTTTAGAAGAAGGGAGTCGAACAACTCGCACCTCCAAGCGATGTGAAACCCAACACCTGGACTCAGTTTTCCCTGCGGCGACTTGAAGAGATCCGTGTGACTGTGTACGGCGCACCGCTCCTGAGTAAGCAATGACCAGCCTGTCAGCTATTTCATACATTCAATTTCGCAAGTTTTTTTGTTCTTCAAAAAGGCAAATATTGGTTTCAGACCCAGGGACTCCAATCCACTGCCGGTGTAGAAATCAGTGTTTCACCTTGGAGTGTGTGTGTGTATGTTATCAGAGACGGGGAGGGGCTCCACCTGTCCTGTTTTTCTGACCTGATTACATCACCACAGCGGCAGCGAGCATTTTGAAGACTCACGAAACTGTAACAAAGCAGCTGAACTCCCTCTTATGTGCGCACACAGCACTCCACCAGATTCACATAAAGGCCTCTCACTTTTTTGAAAAAATAGTCATTAATAATTCAAGATGGAGTGTAGCGCAGTGTCTCTCATTTGGCCTGGACATTGAACTGTTTTGTCGTACGTGGTTGGGGTTGGTGACTCAGTTGAAGGAAAAAAACTCCCAGAGCTGCTGAGTCTTTCGAAACTCTGCGATGAACATGGAGGATCAATCCCTCTGCTTGAGAGGTAACACTGTGTCATGAGTAAGCATTTCCAAAAAATATTGAAAAGTGGCATGAGAAGAGAGATGTGCTTTAAAAGGGCTGGCACTGATCCAACCAGTCAGTGAAAATATTCGATATAACAACACTGCAAGAAAGACGGCAAACTGAAACCATTTCACTTTAAACTCCTAACGTCTCAGCGGGCTGCGGCCATACTACGAATAAAAAAGACGACCCGAAATATCTGGCATGCTGTGAGAGCACTTCCTGTCCTTCCCGAGAGGCTGTAAATAGATTATTAAGTGGTAGTGAGAGTGAAAATGCTTGTGGCTCTGCTGACCACAGGTTAAATCTCAAGCAGGGACCAGCGCAGGACCAGTTAGCCATTCAGTCCCATTATCTCCAGCTGCCCCCCGACGATTACTCGGGTAGAGACTGTGTGAGGAATAGACTGTATCTAGAACGTTTTTTTTTAAGTACCCTTCCTGCAGCTTCCTGTAAAGGAAAATTTGGTGAAGCAGGCGAAGGGTTTTTTTTTAGACAAGGGACAGACAGAGAGAGCAGAGCCTTTAATATGGAGGATCAAAAGAGTTTGTCTGGAAATTAAATTTTCCCTCTTGCCAGATTTGTAATCGATCTGGATTCCTCCATTGCTGTCGCACTCACACTCATAATGAAGATGAATCCATTTTTGTGACATCTCTGGCACCTTGATTAGAGACTAAGAAATTATAATCACACAAGTCAGACTGATAGTAGTGTTGGTGGAGAGAGGCAGCAGCACCCCCCCCACCCCTACCCCGCACACACACACACACACACACACACACACACACACACACACACACACACACACACACACACACACACACACACAAGTCTTTCCTGAGAAAATTTGAGATAAATGTGAGATTCCTCACACAGTTTGACTTGTGACCTTGACGTGGCCACTAGATTCTTACGAGTATTCTGAAATATATTCAGCGGGATTCAATTTATCTGTGACACACACATTCTAGCTCTGACGTGTGCAACGTTGCCCAAGTACACATATTCATTTACCCAGCCCTCTCTTATCTCCACCTATTGAAAGCCAAGTGAAAACTGCTCCCGGATCAGGCCTACACGCTGGCCCAGGTACGTTTGTTTGAGTCGTACGCAGACGTGTGAAGAAAACAGTCGACCACTGGAAGAAAGCACGGGCCGACTTGTGTCTCTCACATGCCCTGTCCGCATTTTTGTCCCAAACTCGGACGAGGTCCTTGGCCCGGTAGCGTCCGCGCCGAGACAGGGATGATCGGGCTCTGAGGTGAAGTAATAACGTGTCGAGCGTGACTCAGCGACGTTTCCGAGTTTGAAAAGTTGAAACCTCGACAAAAAAACCGAGAAGAAAACCCTGAAATCGCAACGACCCCCCCAAACCCCCCTGGTTCGCCGCTTTCACTTTCCCTCCTCTTACCTTCATGTCATAGTCGGCGTCAGCGGTGTCCCGACTCGGGGAGGCTCCTTTGGGAGGAAGGAGAAGAAGAGGACGAAGGAGAGGGAACGCCTCTCGGCATGATCCCGCAGCTTTCGGACAGAGGAGAGGGAACTCGTGTGAGGAGAGGTATTCAGAAAACACGCCCGCCGAGAGCCGTGCGCGTCCGCTCAGGATGAGTCCACGACTGAGGCGGGGCGGTGCTGACTTGTTATCAAACTAAGTTGTGTGTGTGGGTGTGTGTGTCACAAATCCATGCACTGGGCTTGCAGATGGCACAGCCAGCCCCACACACACACACACACACACACACACACACACACACACAGAGTAAAAATGGATGGAGAGACAAGAGGGGGGGGGCTGCTCGGTGCATGCCGAGTCAGACTTAACCCTTTCACTCCCTGACGGGAAAAGCATCTGTGCTGAGCAGGTGATCAGAGAGGCACACCTACTGTACAGGAACAAAACACCTCCTACGATCAGTCTGCTAAAACACCATCTCATTATAGAGCCAACAGCCATCCGATATTAGATTTCGGGAGATCACTGTGCTAAAAAAAAAAATCCCTGCAAGTAAGACAATACCTAAACATTGCAGAGACTGCAAAACACACCCTGCAGACAAACAAATGTTGTGATGCTACAGTTTTGCACCAGGAGGTAAAAGTAAACATCATAAAATACGATAACACTGCATGTAAATCCTACACCTATAATTTCCTGCAGAGATATAATGGAGGGGCGATGCTGTAACACTCTCTAGCAGAGTGAGTGAACCTGCTGCCCCACTGGGATTCTACTAAGAACCACATTTCCTTCTCGGCAGCTTCATCACTGAATCCCTGCGCTTTACTTATTTATCACCACTAATGGGATGTTGTCTGAAGTCATATCCTTGCGCATTACACCCGGCCTAAATCTTCTCTGTATTTATGCCGGCTTGCCTGAGTCCAGATTAATCTCCAGTCTACAACTACAAGTTCCTTTTGAAAGTACACAAGGCTCCTCCGTATCACAATGTGGAGTGAATAATGATTACTTAAGTAAAGGAAGAGAAGCAGCAGGAGGGAGCAGCGGGTCCTGTGGCTGGTTGACTGAGCAGGATATACAGGAAATACCAGCTCCACCTTGAAACAACAAAGGCACGACTCTTGCAGATGACAAAAGGGCAAAGTACAGAAATCAAAAGATCATTGCTCGGAGTGAAACTTGATCTTAAAGAGGACATTAAAAGGTCTGATAAAAGGTTCAAATACGTTTGTGCAGTGCTTTTCCGTGACTGTAGCTTACTTTTAGCTTGCTGTGCTTTTCTCATTTTCATGTGACTCTCACTTATAATTTCGGCTGAGCTCATACTTCATATATTACCTCCTCGGGCCCGCCTCCTTTCTGTCTTTGCCACCCTATGTCTTTATTTCTCCTGAAAACAGATGCCTGAACAGTCTTTGTTTCCCAACAAAGGCCTGATGAGGTCAGCGCAGGGGGTGGGGGGGCATACGGGTAAGGTCTAAGAGAAAAAAACGAGCTGGGGGGGTTGTGGTGAGAGGACTGCTAAATAACACCAGCCTACTACTACTGCACAGCAGTGATGTCACATAGGAGAGGAAGTCTGATTTCTTGTGTGTGTGAGGGAGAGAAAGCGAGAGGGAAAGACAGACACATAAAAAAATTATCATATGTGAAGCCAATGGCTGTTGTGTGTGTAATCACTGATCCAATTCATGTCTTCAATTTCTGATTAATTTTTTTCCCACTCAAAGATCTTGTCTCTGAAACTTCAATCTGCTCCTATTTGCCGCCATCTAGTGGTATTTTGTGTGTTCTCTGATATGTTACATTGCACTCTCTCCTTGGGTGCTTCTGTAATATTGGGCTTGTCATCACATTTCATCTAAAATAACTCTCCTCTGCTGACACTGTGGTGGTAAGTCTGCCATTGATGTATTCGTTTTTGAAGATATTTATGATACAGGACTGCACGACATCCCAGTGAGGTCTTTAGAAACACTTCTTTTCTTCTATCTCATTTTAATTTTAGTTTAAGTGCCTTCATATGTTGTTCTTGTGCATTTATTTGTTCAATATAAAGCACTGAACTGAACTGAAGTGCCATACAGATTAGAAGTCGACCAATTCATATTTCATTACTTATTCATAGAGCGGCATACTTCAGGATGGCCCACAAACTGGTTTCCTGTGCAAAACTAGTGGCAAAGATACAGCAGAAGTGAATTAACACAAACGCACAACTGTACGTGTTTCTGTAATGTTCTTCTGAGTTTGCAAATTAGAATATAGGAACCCTGTTTACTGCTTACAAGATAATCTATTTAGATTATAGAAGTCAGCTATAGCTATAGCCCAGTTTGGGGCACCTGGAGCCAACAAATCATTTATGACTCAATGTCTTTATATATAGTATGTATAATATTATAAATAGCTACATTTTAAGGCAAACAAAATGCACTACAGTTACATTTTTCAATTACAGAATGGTTTTCATCTGCAGAGCTGAGCTGCGCTCATTCAAACAAGATTGCACTCTCCATGCCAATCAGCCTGTTCTTTTCTCTCTGATTACATTTCCAACCCATTCTCTAGGTTTTCAAGACGAAACTGTTACATGGGCTGCCCATTCAGATTGCCCTTGGTTTTTTAAAGGATGGTTTGATGAAGAAAAAGCTGCAGTTTTTTCCATTATGTTCTGGCTCCTGTAGTGTTGGTTAGTGTTCAGTTCACTATTTGAAAGTCAAGCAACGTATGATGTGTCCTTCAGCTTTCACTGTGTTCCCTTGTCGAAGTGTTTATCTATTGATGCAAATTGATGTGTTGATGTTCCTCTCAAGGCTTTGTGCCCTCATAGACATGTCCCCGAATCATTTTTAATAGTGGACATGCTGTGGAAAATAACACCATATTCCAGTTGCTGAAGCTGGTGGTGCTGCAGAGGACTCATCATCAAGATTCATGAATCACAGAGCAGAGCGGTACATGCGTCTCCAGACCTAAAACCCAGAGCAAATCGTGATCACTACAGAAATCAACAGGGACTGTAAGCAAGTATTGCTCACACCAGACTCATGAATAACAGATGAATACACATTCACGTAAGAGCCTGCAGGTATGTACTTTGTGAAAGAACAGTGTGGCAGTTATAGGGACATAAAAATACATAAAAGAAAGAGACCAAAGTAAAACTAGAAATTAAAATAACCAACAGAAGAATCAAGTGACTGTCAATGACCTCAGAGAAGAGATTGAACAAAATGAATTTGTGTCTCATTTCAGATCTGTGGTGTCCATGGCTACAGGGGTTTGGAGACCCTCTGTCCACCAGTTCATTCATCTACTTATCCATAATGAGGCACGAAACACCTGCATGTACAGGAGCTAATTATAGACAAGCGTTTTCAACTAGGTTTGAGCAGATCAGAATGCATTTTTTCAAGGTTCTCTCTCAGAATGTTCAAAAGTATGTTTTGTCCCATTTCAGACCGAGAGCTCGCTTCTTCAAAAGAAAATTACAGCAGTTCAGATTGATATTTTGTGAGGGCTTCTTTATGCTTCTATAAAAGGAATGTGTTCTGGATGAGATACGGTGACGCACAAGCTGCGCTCGGTGTGGGAGTATAAGAGATGGCATTCGGCTCGGTTTCGGAGCACACATGGAGAAGCAGCTGGGCTTGTAAGATTTGGATGTTGCCTCTCTGTGCAGTGAGACTTTCGAAAGAACATACGAGATGAACACAACTGAGAAGTTTTACCTTCCCGTTGATGGCATCTTCGACATGTTCAATTCTCTCACCGGGCACATTCAATCGCACGTTGCGCATCCAGTCTTGCAGAGCGCAGCCCTTACACCGGGACTCCAGCACCCCAAAGTCTCAAACATATCGAAGACGAGCATGGGCATCATCAAAGCTGTTAAATGTCGCTGGAGACAACAGGATAAGAGAGTGGCTGCGAACAGATCCACGAGCTCTGGCAGCCGGAAAGTGTCAAGCGATCGAAGGTCCGTGGATCTGCCGGAGCTGGGTCCGATCAAGGCCAGAAACTGTCAAAGAATAGTTGTGCTCGGCGCACCCAGAGTGGGTAAAACCAACATCCTGCAGCGGTTCCTGGGTGAAGAGTTTGAAGAGCGCTACGAACCCACAACCGAGGACTTCCACAGAAAGCTGTTCCACATAGGAGGTGAGGTTTACCAGATTGATCTGCTGGACGCCTCGAGCGAGAGGGACTTCCCTGCCAAACGAAGGTTATCCATACTGACAGGTGAGCCATTATGGTGATTGTACTGGTGTCAGTATCAGTAGGATGTTTAGAAATACTATCGCACACAAGAGGAACTTAAAATTTTAAAATGTGAAATTAGAACGTCATTAAATTTGCTGCGAGATTGTGATTATGTACTTAAATTCGATCATTCTTTCTTTTCAGGTGACATCTTTCTGCTCGTCTTCAGTCTGGATGACAAAGACTCTTTCAGTAAAGTCTGTGAGCTGCTCGACGAGATCAAAGCGGCCAAGGCAAAGTTACTGAAATTAAAAAACCCGCGACAGTTCCGGCCGTGATATGCGGGAATAAATCGGACCTGGAAGCCCAGAGAGCCGTCAGCCGCTCGGAGGTGGGTGAGATCCTCGGCGACGGTGTCTCGTTCTTCGAAACCTCGGCGAAAGACGGCACCGGACTGGAAGGCGCGTTCAGAGCCCTCGCCGCCCTGGGCGGGCTTCCCGACGAGACTACTCCGTCACGGCATCAGGTCGTGTCCATCCTCACCTACCAGTCGCTGTGCGTCGGCCAGCGAGGCAGGAGGGGGAGCCGGACGAAGCCGGGACTCGGCGCGCCCTGCGCCGCCGTGGACCCTCTGGCGCGCCGCCCCAGCTTCACCAGCGACCTGCGGCTGGTGCTTGGATCAAGCACCAAACACAACAAACCAGAGAAATGTCAGATTCAATGAATCGTGAACCTTCTCGAGAAACCAATTGTAGTAGTATGCTGCAATATCATATGATGTAAGGGGTTATACTCTGTAGCACCTGGCGGGACCAGTGCTCTCATATTTTTCTTTTTGTACAGGTTATGTTACTGTTATATCATCCTACAGTAAAGTAATATTTGTAATAGTCATGCGTGCATTGTCGTCATCTGTCCAGCCAATCCGAATTACTTTGCTTTGTTTCAGACATGTAGTTCACTTAGGAAACAGGTGATGGAGACAAACACTGTTGGATTATGGTCATGAACGTAAGCGATCAATTGTTAAAGTGCTGATGCAAAACCTGGCCATAGCTACGTGCGTGGGAGGGAGATGACTCAAGCACAGGCGCCTTGAATTGCATCCGACCGAGGGCCGAGGTGCGACAACGCCTTGTTAATCAGCAGTAGTAATTTACAACGCTCACTCGTCGCCTTGGTATTCCGAGGAAACAAAGTGTCAGTTGTCATTCAGAGGATATTTTTTATTCAAAAAACTGCTCCACTTAAACCCAATAAATATTCATTCATCTTTCGATTATTATTGAAAATCTTATCTTATCTAATCAATACCACACATTACATAGATTCATGGCCAGCTGTAATTACACTGGTCAGGCTGTGGTGCTTTGAGTTGCCATGACAGCTCAATAGCAAAATAACAAAGAAATGCTCGGTGAATTCATTGTGAAAAATGGCAAAGGTTTAAATAAGGAATTTAAATATTGTAACATTAAACCTCAAATAAGACATGCCAGGCTGGTTTAACTTACCAGTATCACCCATTTTGACATGCCCTGCCAGACAACACACCCACAAAACAAGCTTTCAGCTGTTTGTTATCTGCTCTGGTAACATTTACTGTCACTGTGGGTTGGAGGTCTTCTGTGTTTTCAGCATTGTGGTCCCCCTGTGCCCTCTGGGAGATTCTTGTCTCTAGCTCCACCAGTAGGGCTGGCAGTATGCTGTCCAGTAAGACCAGTCCATCCCAGGAGCAGCGCAGACTTCTGATAAGAAAAGAAGCAAACAAAAAAGATTGAAAATTGTCAGTATTTCCACTTGGGGGGGGGGCAAAGTGTCCTTAAATAATAATCACAACAAGTCACCTGTCATCGAGAATCAGCCGTCTGCTCTGTAGCAACTCTTGGACATCGGTGGACATACCAAAGATTTCCGAAGGCCCAGCTCAGGGCTAAACATCTCCCAGTGCTGTTTAAGTATCAAAATGGACCACAAACAACATGATCACATGTCACAAAATTCACTGAGCACTGAACATCACCTTAAATGACAGAGAAGATTTACAGAAACTGTGCTGAAGAGAAATATTTTTCATTAGAGCGTCACATGTGGGTACAAAGGGTTTATCGTATGTGTGTGCGTGATTTACCTTATGATTAATGCCCTCTGTCATTCTCATTCCCATCACCAACACCTCCTCCAATCTGCCAAACAAAAATCTTTCAGCAACACAAGTTCACAGCGACCAGACTTTTTATAATAACAAGGATGGGACACAGTGAGTAAACGGACCAAATGGCCACATCTGCTAATAGCACTTCACAAGGACAGAATGTCTGAAAGGACAAGCACATGTACAGTGACCTCACACCTCATGTTTCTCACACTGAGTTAAATTACACTCAGTGGACTGGCTGATACATAATTGTTACATTTCACAGTGGCAGAGAATTTCTGGACTGAAAATAGTGCGATGGCCAGAAATGCTCATCACAAGACACAACGCTACTGCCTGTATGTGCCAACAGCTCACAGTTCAAGATGGCTAAGCCGGATCCTCCTCCGCGTCCCGTGCCCCCTCTGTTGGACTTCACGGATCCACACGTCAGGCTCGAGAGTCTGGGTCCGGGCCTCCCTAACAACGCCTCCCTCCCCCAGAGGAACAAAGCGTCCGTGTGCACCTTTTACGGGAGACAAAAAAATTTAAAAACTTTTTCCACGAAAAACAACATTCATCAAATCGCAGCTTTGACTCTAGGGTAAGAGATCACCTGGGCCAACCCCGATGTACTGTCTTCCCTTCCAGTAGCTCATGTTGTGATGACTCACTGCGTTCTGCATCACACAGTGCAAAGTGTTACTGTGCTGTCATGATTGTGGGTAAGCGTGGTGCAAGAGAAGAGCAGACATCGGCTCCAGCATTAACAATGAACTACTCTGTGGAGAGGTAACTGCTAAATGTAAATACATGAAATAACTGAGAACAAACACATCACGTCATTCTACTGAGGGCTTACGTTTCTCGCAAAGTTTGACACTTCGTACTGGAGAAAGCCACACTGGTGAAGAGTCCTTCTGGCACGCTGGTACATCTCTGCCGTCACATCGTCAGCCGGCACGCTGACCTCCTCTTGTTGCACCTGTTTAAACAGATGGGTGCCTCGCTCCAGGGTCAGCTGGTACAGAGACACATGGTCGTCGCACGCCCTCAGCAGCTCAGACAACTCCACCTCCCAGGATTCGACGCTTTGCTTGGGACGCCCGAAGATGACATCGACCGAAACCCTCCCGGGGCACAACCTCCGAGCCTCTTCGATAGTCTGCAAGGCCTGACGAGAACTGTGGTCTCTTCCCAGAACTTTTAAGTCATCATCCTGCAAAGACTGAAGAATTGGAAATGTGATGCTTAGAGTGTAACTAAAAGGTACACAATGTATTATTCTGTGATCAGTCTTCTATTAATCAAACTCACCTGGACCCCGATGGAGAAACGGTTCACCCCAGCACGGCAGAAATCCTCCAACCTTGACATCCCCATGGGAGTAGGGTTGACCTCGAGCGTGACCTCAGCCTCATCTGACAGACCCACGTGCTTGGAGACGGTTTCCAGGACGGCACCGATGGTGGACGGGTGCGCCAGGCTTGGGGTCCCACCGCCAAAAAATACAGAAGTGATGCTGCGAAAGAAAATAAGATAGGGATGGGTGAAGGCATGTGTAGACAGGGCTATACTGAATGATTTCACGTGGGACATCTTCACCTTACCAGGACACCTGACTGAGCTGCAGCAATGTCTCGGTCTCCCGCCGAAGGCAGTCAGTCATGATGTGGCCATTGTCCTCTTTGGGTATATACTTGTTGAAGTTACAGTAGGAGCATCTCCTGAGACAGTAGGGCCACTGGAAATCAGACACGTGAGTTGACTTTGACACAATTTGTGAAAACTTTCGAAACATGATATAAAATTTGCATTAAAAGTTTTTAAAAACTCGACTGAAAACGGATCTAATTCAGTACAATGCTACGTATTCGTGTGCATGTCTGCATAGAAATATTTCATCAGTTAAAATTGACCAGAACAAGAAAGAGAGAAAAAAGGGCCAGCTCACGTGTACATAGAGGGACGCCTGCTTTGTGAGACGCGGAGAGCCTGCCCGTTCAGACCCATCTTCAATTAGCATTTCTCCGCCGGAGAGGAAGCGCAGACCGGGAGGAGGGGGGGCACGTCTGGCCGCGAGAAACGTGAGTCTGATCATGTCCGGTGAGAAGCCAATTCATCTGGGTTTTCATCTGACGGCGGATTTAATCAGCCTGCCCTTCCCTCGAACACACGGCTCGTTAAAAACGCAGGGGTCGCGCGCGTCGGGCTCCATCGTAACTATAAAACGATTGTGCCAAAGAGCTCTGACGTCACTGTGACCCAGGTAAGTCCGAGGCAGCGTGGACCCATGTCCTCTCTGCCGCTGTCACCGCGCTCCAAACAGGAAGCACGTGAATGTGATTTCCTTTTTACCTGTTAAAGTTTGTGACCGCACAGAGGCGCTGTTTCACCAGCGTAAGAATTACTCAGCAACTGCTCCTGCAGCAGGCCCGGTGTGGACACTTTACATAATTTCATACTGCAGTGTTGGATCATTTTGAGCAACAGTAGCCATATTTCCATCTGATTTTGCAGAACTTTATTCGTTGTTTGATAAGTTCATGTTAACATTACTGCCATAGTTAATGGATTAAATTGAAGACTACATGTATACCGCTAAATTCCAACATTAGTGTTATAAGTTAATTAATAAGCAATGCCCCTGAGCGTCAAACATCTAAAACCTGACCAAAGATTATTTTTTGTTTAGAAATGTTGGTGACACAACATTTCTTGATGCAGTGACAACACTAGGCTATATATGGAATATTATTTGTGCTCTACTCGCACGGGATCAAACTAATTTAATGAGCTATTGATTTTCCCTGAACCCTGGAAAAACAACTGTCTGGTGGGCTGACAATGACATAACCTTGTGAGGCTGCCTTTAAAATGAGAACATTAATCTTAACACTGATTTAGTCTTACTAAAAACATTAACTAACCAGGGTAACAGTTGATTAAATCTGTTCATTATTTTCTGGTAAGAGCCAACACAGTTCTTGTGGTGGACATACAACTCTACAATCCCTGGATGCTTGTTATCATTCTAAAGAATTACCTCAGATCCCTGCTAATTAACTCATCATGATCATACATTTAATGTAATATACATGATGTATCTGTACGTAAGTAAAGAAATGGGTCAGTCCACAACATATCAAATGTGTGACTCACTATCATCCTTTTATTTCCAAAATGTGGCAATACAAATACATTTGGTGAGTAATTAATCTAAAAAAGTGTATCATTAAAGATGTCAATAAATGTGAATACACTCACTGGCAGCTTCTGACCCTGAGGCCATTTTCCACTTAATATAAAATCTGGCGCCCAATTACCTCATCAACAGAGAGAGAAAGACACGGGGGCGGGGGTTAGGGAAATAATAGGGAAGTGTTTTTAGTGAATACAGATATGGCGATGAGTTCAGTCGAGTGAGAAGCGAGAAAACTTTGGAGATACTCCAAATTAAAAAGAGTGAATCTGTGCCGTGAATCTGCCAAATGGACAAGAGGAAGAAAGGTAAGCTTGCCAATGATTTCAAATATGCAAACCGTAAACAATAATGTCATTGAAAAGACTACTTAAACTCAAGCAGCAAAACTGAAAAAAGGCGGTTGTATCATAGGTCACATCAGTTTAGCAGTTGAAAGAAATCCAGTAACAGATATAAAGGTTTTTGGCTGATCAGTCAGTCCACAACACTGCTCCAGACTGAATGTCAAAGCAAATGCATGTTACTTTTTGAATTCAGTGGGTGTTTCTTCTTTCTAAAATTCAACTGAACTTCTCTTTTATACAGGATCTACCACCGAACTGAGGCTCATGGTGGTCGGTAGCAGTGGACCTTCTCAGTTCCTGCTAACCAATGCCATACTCGGGAGAGAGGAGTTTTCTAAGGATATCACCAGCATTTCTGGCAGCAGGAAGAATACTGGAGAGCTGGCTGGCAGACGAGTGGCTGTCGTCAATGGACCAAACATCTATGAAAAAGATATATCTCAAGCCAAGAGGAAGATGGAGCTGAGAAGGTCTAAGTGCTTATGTATCCCTGGTCCCCATGCCTTTCTTATTGCTTTTGACATGGAGAAAATCTCCCCCAATGACATAAAGACCCCCAGACTGATGAAGGAGCGCTTTGGAGGGCACTGCCTTAGACACTGCATGGTCCTCCTGGCCTATGAAGGAAATCTGGAGGGAGCTGCTATGGAAGACAAGGTGCAGAAGACTGACTGGCACCTGAGAGATCTTATTGAGAAGTACGGCGGACGCTTTCACATTTTCAGCAAGAACTGGAGAGATCGCAGCCGGGACAGAGAGCTGCTGCAGAAGATAGAATGGATGGTGGCCTCGTTAGGTGGAGGCTACTTCTCCAGCAGTACTTTCCAGAAGGCAGAGGACTGTGTGAAGAAGGAGGAAAAGAAGCTCCGGAAGCAGCGGGCAGCAGAGATAGAGAGGGCATGGACTGAGATGGAGAAACAGTACATAGCGGAGGAGTTGTATCACCAGAAGGACGCCTACACCGCCGATGTTGGCGCTGAGATCAGAGCTAAGGCAGAAATGGACAACAGCTGGCTCCGAACATCTTTGGCCAGAGGGCTAGGGACTGGTTTTGTTGTGGGAGCTGTCATGGGAGCACTGGTTGGGTCTATAGAGGGCCCAGGAGGCATGGTTCTTTATGGGATCATAGGTGGCACCGTTGGAGGATCAGCAGGAGGAACAGCCCAGGTAGCTATAAAGCATATGGAAGACAGAGTGGCTCCACCCGCCAGACTCAACTTTAACTCAATCTTTATCAATCGCTTTTTCGCAGCACCTCGACCGTGACAGCATGGCAATGACTCACCTCTTAGCAAGTTAGATAACACAATGTACAACTCCCATACTCCTGTGTGTTTTGTCAAATTTGCACATGTTACACCAACTACATACTAAATCATTCTCTATGCTATTGTTTTGAAGCACACCATAGCTTGAGGGGATTACTAATGGTCAAAACTATAAACCTCACATCTGATTTAAACTGTAAATCAATAATTATGACTGAATGTAGTTTGAATAAATACAGATTTTGATTATTGACATCAAGTTTGCTGTTTGTAACATTTCATTTCAACCTCCATTGTTTGCTAGAGTCTCGCTGTGGGTTTGTTTAAGTGCAGCTCAGATAACATTCAGGGTGGAGTCTCAGCTGAGAGTGCCATTGTCTGAAGAACTACCCCCTTTCCTGGACAACGCACACACACACACAAACACACACACACCTTAGTACACCTGCTCAGTGTCAACCATTGAAGTGTTTACGTATTCTTACCCTGAAACTCGGAACAGAAGCAGCACAGGCCGACCGCAGTGCTGTCTGGATAAGATCATCTAGTAAAGGTAAGACCACACTTGGCTTTCTGAACTTTTCTATATTGTTTTCTGTTTGATTTTTGGAAAAGCTACTTCCTGACAATCAGACAGATTGTCAGGAACACTGAATGATTTATCACCATGTTCTGTAAACTGAGTTTGTTTCCCTGAATGAATGTCAAAATACAATTGAGTCAAACCTCAGGGATTACACAGCCCATGAGAAACAACCTAAAACATTAAATAGTAATAGCTCTCTCATGACACCGTCTCCCAAACACTTGCTACCTGTTGGACCACATACTTGACATCACATCATTTACTCTGCCGCTTCCTTTCAGTCTAAGTGCCCGTGATGGCAAAGGAGTTCTGAAATGCTTTCGATGAAAATATCTTTGGCAGTAACAATAACAAGACATCGTGGTAGAAAATAATCAGAGGTCAGGGCTTATTTGTGGGGAACTTAAGCATGGCATGAATGTTAAATCAGTGAAATCACACATCATGTTCTTTGTGTATCATTATATAATAAGAGAGGAATGCTGTTGTGTTCAAGAACAGGATGTTCATTTGTGCTGAGTGTTCCATCAACAAGACACATTTTAAATCATCACTTATTTAATTTTCAGTATGAACAGCCATATGACAATATCTAACCATTGGTGGAAAGCAACTTGTACTCAACTACTCTACTAAAGAACAACTTTGAGGTACTTGTATTTTATTTGAATATGTCCATTTTCTGCTACTTTATACTCCTCCACAACAATTCAGAGAGAGATATGGGACTTACTACTCTACATTATTAGGTAGATATTGTAATTACTAATTACTGTATATGTAATGTAGACTAATAGTTCATGTTACTATTGAAATAAAACTTTTTAACACTTGACCCTTTATGAAAAAGAGTAGGTCGGCTGTAGTCAGGTCCACACAGACATTTCCCCTCAAAATTGTTGAACTTGTGCAGCAGAATATTGTTTTGTCTTCTTTCTTTCCCCGTGAATCATCATGTGACCCCCTTCGATTTAGCTTGTGACCCTTTGGAGGGAATGTGGAACTCTGGCCTAATCTCCCTAAATGTTTAGGCCAACTACAACGTTGACATTGCCATCATGTTATTGTCATTTTCACAGAATGGCCTCTACCATCAGCCTCCTTCCGGAGAAGCACTTTTTGTGCTCTCTGTGTAGGGACATCTTCACCAGCCCGGTTACCATACCATGTGGACACAGCTTCTGCTTGTCCTGCCTCTGCCACTACTGGGCACGACACCAGTCCAAATACTGCCCCCACTGTAAGAGAGTGTTTACCGACAAGCCTGACCTCAGCGTGAACCGCATCCTGGCGGACGTCTCAGACAACTACAGGAAAACTCGACCACAGAAACCACCTGATGACGAAATGGTACTTGCTTCTATCAATCATGCAATCACAGGTGATATAATGTGATAATTAATAAATCTATTATATTTGCGTTTGCTTGTGTCACTGTTGCACATGTCCAGGTTGCAGATGTTGAGGAGATGATTCAGGAAAGGCTGCAGAAGATAGAAAGGTTGAAATATTCGCTTGAGATTCAAAAGGTGCGTTGAAAACCTCTGTAAAAGAGATTACATCTTTGTCTACTCTTAACAAATGTGCATAGTTGAATGATTATTATGTCCAATCAGAGCTCATACCTCAGAGAGGTGCGAGAGAGCCAGAAGGTCTTTTCCACCTTGGTGAATGCCATGGAGAAGAGTCACAAAGCAGTAGTTGCTGCAATTGAGGAGAGACAGAAGGATGAGGAGAAGAGAGTGGAAACACTGGTGAAAGAGCTGGAACAGGAGATCCAGGAGCTGAGGAAGGAGGCCACTGAATTGGATCCTCAGATTCCTTTAAACGGTAATCAGAGTGATGATACAAAGCAATTGAGCTTGGTAAGCATCCTCAAACTACTGCAGACAATGCAACTGTGATGGTGAAAGCGCTGATCCTGGCTAAAAAAATCTTCTTTTTTTAATTTCATGTCATGCAGAACATCATTCCCGTGATTTCCCTCTCTGACATGAAGGATTGGTCTAAGGTTTCTGTAGAGACAGACCCTTGTGTTGGGGTCACCAGACGAGCGCTGTCAGACATGATGGATAAGATAAAAGTAGAAGTCAGTAGGCTCTCAAAATCTGGTATGTAATATATATATATATCAAGATATCTCATGTATCATATCAGCATGAATCAGATAAATGTCAATATCAGTGATGTTTCTTCTTCACTTGGTTCTTCCTTCACAGAACTTAAGAGAACAGAGAAATACACAGGTAAGGCTTTGTCACAAATGAGGGTTCTATTGGGCACAGTATTCGGTAAAGGTAGCCTTTGCCATATGTAAATGACAACGATCCTTTGACTTTTTTAGTTAATAATGCTGAAATGGGATGTACCCATGGACTGATCTTTTAACCCCAGTAATTTTTGTATTGTCCTTTGACGCTCCATGTTGTTTGACCCATTCTGTACCTTTTCTCTCATCTCGCTTTTTAGTGGATGTCAATCTGAGTGCTAAGACAGCTCACGCCGTCCTCTCCGTCTCAGAAGACAGAAAACAGGTGAGACACACAGGCAAGCTCCAGGAGGTGCCGGATCACCCCAAGCGGTTTGACCGTGTGGCAAACGTGCTGGCCAAGGAAAGCTTCAGCAGCGGGAGGTGCTACTGGGAGGTGGAGGTCGGGGAGAAGATTGAGTGGAACCTGGGCGTCGTCAGGCAGTCCATAAACAGGAAGGGCAAGTTCACAGTCTGCCCTGCAAATGGTTTCTGGACTTTAAGCCTAAAAGCTGGAGGCCAATATGTTGCCAATACGTCTCCTGTCACCCCATTGGCTCTAGAGCAGAGGCCCAGGAAGGTGGCTGTGTTTCTGGACTACACAGAGGGCCGCGTGTCCTTCTACTGCATAGAATCTGGAGTCCACATTTACACTTTCACAGATACCTTCACTGACAGGCTTCATCCATTCTTCAGTCCTGGTCGCCTGCATGCTGGCAAAAACGTAGCCCCGCTAATCATCTGTTCAAGTTTTTGCAGCATCTGAACATCAATCCTATACAGGATTTATAAATCTCCAGCATAACCACAGTTGTCATTTTTGTAAATATGTTTTCAATATCAATCCAATGTGATAAATATATTTATTAATCTAAACATTTACATGGCAGTCGATGAACCACCTGAACCACATTTTCCCTGTCAGAACAATGAACAAGGCGTTGCACAAGGACTGACTCCCTATACTTGAAAACTTCAATGAAACCCATAAACAGATTGAAAAGGAGAGAGGAAAAGAGAAGGCTCTCATAAACGAACAAGCAAGTCCAAGTCAAAAAAGAGGAGAAAATGGGTTGCTGAGCTGGATGGATGAAACGAGGTGCAGGGCCGGGACAGAGGTTGACGAGGAGTGAGGGGGTGGGTGGGGTTGGGGGGGGGGGGCAAAACAGCAGGGCATTGTGCTTGTACACCAGGCACTGGGAGACACACTCAAACACATTCACGCATTCACACAATGACACGGCCGTGCACACAAGCGCATGCTTCTGCCCACTGCCACACAGACTTGCGCTGGCATCTCGGAGGGCAGCCCCATTGCCAGTTCAGTCCTGGGTGTCGAAGCTGATCGACTCCCTTAACTGCTGTTCGGCCGACCTCTCAGATAGATCCTCCCCCTGCTCTCCAGCCTTCTTGTGGACTAAACTGAATTCTCAGGGCTGTCAGTCACAACTCACGACAGGCAACCACAACTGAACTACACAAGCAAAGGACCAGTTACACCCACCTGTGGACCAAGGGGAGCAGAAAGAGTCCATATTACATTTGAGGTAAATATTCTCAATAATGCCCTGTATTGGTGAATTTGTGACATTTCCAGCAAATATCAAAAAACATTTTGAATTTAAAACTGATATTTTACTGTGATGAGCTTGCAGGTATATAAAATATACTCTTAATTGTACTTAATTGTACTAATGTAAATACCCCTGTGTAATTAGCAATGTAGTTGGTAGTGTGTGGGATGTTATCAGCTGCTCTTGCATTACTGCAAGGTTTGCAATATTTCCCTAATAGGCAGGGCAATTAGTTGTTCCAAGGATGAGGTACAGATTTCTAAACAAGGTCTGGGGGCCTTCAGGGGCCATTTAGGGACTTTGGGAACTGTTATCATGGATTTATGCTGTGTTTTGTGACAGCTGCAGAACGTAGGGCACTCATAATAGTGAGTGGGGTTTCTCCAATTCTTATGATACATTTATATTTGCCTACTTACAAGATAGGCATACCCTTTTTATCCCACTAGACAGATAAGTGTTTATCTCAGTGTCTTAATGGGTATAATGTATCCCCTTTGATGTCTATTGGTCTATTAGGAGAACTGATCTCATGTGGGGGAGGGCTCAATTCACAGAATTGATAAAATGTTGACGCTGAGCGCTATGATAAATAGATGATACAGGTCCTCCTGGCCCACTCTACAAGTCTCCATGAAAGCTGCTTGTGTTCAGAGTCTCCTCATGTTTTTCTGAGATAATCCACTCACCCGGCAAGGCGTAGCTTGACACCCACAGCTGTGTCAAAGAAAGCTATTCTCTGTGGATCTCACTGGAATCCACCAAACATGGGCCTCTGTACAGAAAATTATGCTATAGTTATGCAGAAGTGATTTCATGTTAGTGTTGCTAGTCTTTAGTCTTTGCTTACTTTGTTGCTATGTTTGAGAGTGTTAACACCTGTCAAGGGAAATATTAAGAGATATGAAAAAATCGGGCAAAAACACTGTTCTTGGCTGAGTCAAGTTCATCAGGACGTTGTGAACATTAATGTAGAGACAACAACTTTCCCAAGACATGTTTGGATTCATGATTTGGAAGTATTCTGGCTAGAGACCTCAATTTTGCCCCACTGGGGCAAATGTTTCCAAGTTCTGTATCTTGGCAAAGGGGCATTGACTGAATATTATAAGAGAACATGAGTATTTGTGCATAGTGTTTGAATGACACTTTTACTTCCCTGTGTACACACTGAAAGATATTAAATAACCATCTGCCTGCTAAAATGTATTTAAATTTATTTTAAATGATTTTTCTGAATTTCAGACTCCCTGACCTTGTCTAATCCAAGCTGAACTCATCCACAACATCACCCACAGAGTGAGGATCCTTTGGTGAAGCACGGCATTTCCAGTACTGTAGACTGTCACATTTCTTTGTGGGACTATACGTGGGCCATCTACATCAGACAGAGACTGATACGGAACCAGGACAAATCCATCTGATCAAACACCTATCAACATGGCAACCACGGGCATGCAGTTGCTGGGCCTAATCATGTCCATTTTGGGATGGGTGGCAGGGGCAATAGTCTGTGCCATCCCCCTGTGGAGGGTCACTGCCTTCATCGGTAACAACATCGTGACAGCTCAGATCATATGGGAAGGCCTTTGGATGAATTGCATTGTGCAGAGCACAGGTCAGATCCAGTGTAAGGTGTATGACAGCTTGCTGGCTCTGCCCAGTGACATGCAGGCTGCCCGGGGCCTCACTGTGTTCTCCATCCTGCTCTGTGGCCTCGCTC
This sequence comes from Psettodes erumei, assembly GCA_016785225.1. Taxonomy (NCBI): domain Eukaryota; kingdom Metazoa; phylum Chordata; class Actinopteri; order Pleuronectiformes; family Psettodidae; genus Psettodes; species Psettodes erumei. The sequence continues at coordinate 629,046 of JAFBJZ010000670.1, forward strand.
TGGCTCTTGGGGTCCTTGGAGTCAAGTGCACTAAGTGCATTGGGGTAAACAGCCTCAAGGCTCGTATTGCTCGCATCTCTGGATCCCTTTTTGCTATTGCTGGGTTTCTCTACTTAGTGCCTGTCTGCTGGACTGCCCACTCCATCATCAGGGATTTCTATGACCCACATGTGGCGGCTCCACACAAGCGTGAGCTTGGCCCCGCCCTTTACATTGGTTGGGGGGCTTCAGCTTTGCTCCTTATTGGGGGATCTCTTCTCTATGCTGGGTCAAGTCCCCCTGGCATCCCTGGCTCTCCCACCTTCAGTAGCGGAGAAAGTAGTCCTCGCAGGGCACCTGCCACGCAGGTCAAAGGTTATGTCTAAGTTCCCAAAATGTCTGAATATCTTCAAGTCCCACAAATCCACCCCAAACAATGACAAACCTGTTTTTTCTCCTCATGATTTTGCTCCTTGTACTTATTTTATATTTAATGTCATTCCAGTTTCCTTTTTTCTTTAAAAAGCCACAGGAGGCTGTTTAGGGAAAACTGAACTCATTTTATTATTTCATACCTGACATCCTCAAGTAACATTTTTTTCTCTGTCTGTCAGTGTAAAATACAATAAAGTTTTGGCTGTCCAAATCTTCAAATGAAGGTATTTGTGTGTGTCCACATTTATACAATTACAGATTTAAAGGCTATTTTCAAAAAACATCCAAGTGTAGAGTTGTTGCATGGTCATTTTAAAAGGAAAACCTTCGCTTTTGCTCATTTATGTAAATGCTACTATGTGTTCTGCTGAGATGAACAATAGAACAATGGGGATGTGTCTACATTTGCATGTGGTGCCATATTGTCGTGAAGTGTGTGTGTGTATGCGTGTGCGCGTGTGCGTGGTCCCCCATCTCCTATCTTCTGCTCTTCCTATCTCAGCTACCCTGTACCAGGGACAACGAAAAATCTATTAACTTTCTTTCATAATATAAAAAATCATGGTATTCCCTTTATTAACAAATTACAGTAATCAAGGCTCTCTTAGTACAGGTGATTCAGAAACACGTCCCACTCCTTGTCAGAATCACAATGGACAAGAGTTATTTTTTTCTTTCTCTCCGTAACAGCAGAGGAAAGAGCAACACAATGCCACTTTATAGAGAGCTACAGCGTCACAATAACAATGGGCACCCTTGTTCCAAGTGCCAGGTAGTGACTCATACATGACCTAAGCAGGCCTATATCAATGTTGGTAGAGTAATGCTGCAAATACAGTGAGACAATCTCTTCTGTTTTACAGTACAGTTCTAATGGGGAGTCAGTGAGACAAGTGCACCATTTACATTGTAAATAACGAGTGCAGTCTCTTAAATTAGCTTTATGGTATGGTACAAGCACAATTCTAGTAATCAATTATCATACTGCTCATAAACATACTAATGAATCATTGATGATATCCTTCACAGGTATGTAAATCATCCACAGGGCCAACTCCAGAACATTACAGGAGGAGTTGGTAAAGATTACAACAATATGTTGAAGACCATTCAGTAGATTCTTCTTCTGATTCACACTGCTGTCGGCTTAATTAAATTCTATTTTTCTGGAGTATATAGGTCTGAATATATGTGTGTGTATCAACAGGCTAATAATAATTTTCAATAATCAATACTCTTTAAGACGTGGTAGGTGAGTGGCTCTACATACAGAGTGTTTTTAAAAGGAAATTTAGGATCAGAATAATACAGTATACAAAAAACTGAGAGCACCGCTCTGACATATCACTAAAATGTTAAATGATCCAAACATTTATTATTCTATTATATTCTATTGTTTGGCTCTCAGCTCTTCTCTGCAGTGCAGCCAATGAACAGTAGGTGGCACTCAAAGAGAGCGAGAGAGAATTCGGAAGAAGGAAGCCGGAAGTAGGAAGCGCTGCACAGCTGTACTCCGTGGCTAACAGAGAAGCTAACAGGCTAACCTGAGCGGTGGAAAATACCAGGGTCTGTTGACCTAACAAGACTCCGCTAAAGCCACTTCGATAACTTGAAGCGAACATGGGGAAGGGCGGAGGCACGTTTGAGAGGCTTCTCGGTAAGTTGTCCTCGCATTCGTCAAGTCGACGTCGTATTAGACGTCTGTGAGTCAAAGTGCGATGTTTTCCCAGCGTATTGTTATGACAGACGCTGGGGCTGTGGCTTTCGGGCCAGCTAATTTTAGCCTGCTAACAAATTCGTCGCTATTGTTTAGAGGCCCCGTTAAGGCTCGCTGAGTTTAGCAACCGCGCTAAGGAGAGAGTACAGTCTTATCTGCGCTTTTATCTTTTACTCAAAATCCAGTCTTTTGTGTCATCTTTGAGCTGTCAGTCAAGAAAAAAAACGCCTGTCGCTTCCCTTTAGATGAGCTCACAGCAGCCTGACACAAGGTAACATAAACGTTAGTTAGTTGTACCCAGCAACAGTACTGTATAACGCTTCTGTCCAGGGGAGGAATGCAATCAAGCATAATATTGCCATTTAAGATTAATATTATTGGCAGTAGTATTGCCTTAAATTGTTGGTCCACAACAGGTTGATTAGTTTGCTGCTAATCTCCTTCGATCAAAATAAAAAAGGCAAAACGAATATTAAATAGCTATAATTAGTTTACCCTTGCACCATCCCGAGAAAAGAATAGCTTACTTTGACATACGATTCAGTTATATGGTGGTGGTTTCTCGAATGCTGCTTAAAATAAATAGTTAGGCACATCAGATAGTAGTGACGACTTGCAAGTCGCATTACAGACAGGCAGGTAATAATTTTATCACTCATCTCTTACATGCAGCTGACAAAGAAGGTCAGATTATTCTGCTAGGGGCCCCTGGGGTAAATATCAGGGGCTGTTGCCCCAACAACCGTTTGATAAAGCACCCTCTGTGCCTTGGTAACTGTGCGGTGGTAATGTGAACACGCAGAAACACATTAGAAATATGCACCATCTCACCACAGTGCGGGCTCATGGAATGAGGTTCCTAAAACTAGCTGGATGTTGACGTGGGGCCTCAACATCAGGTACAAAGCAAAAACCCCAGCTGAAGCCTCTCAGCATGCAAGTTGATACAGGGACATAGCTGTGCATTTTTCCATATTACCAGACACATTTAGTCAAATTACCGCATGGCAGCAGCCCAACAGACAAGTTGGAGCATTTAAGGTTGAAGCATTTGCACAGCGTGGCAAAATCCGATGAAACAACAACAACTCAAGATGAAATCCAGAGCTGTTACACTCAGCTGTGTAATAAAATAGAGTTCAACCACACCACCAATGTCTAAAACCTCTCTGAAACAGTTTAAGCGAAAGCTGAACATTGCCACCTGCATGAAGCCAGGATTTGCATTAGTTGCATTATCCAAGTGTTTCCAATAAATTGACAGCTGAGAGTCGATAGAAATATGCCTGCATACAAAGCCGAGATGAACACAGTTTCCATAAAGGACTGAAACTGGGTGTGGAGAAAGCCGTTTATTTTTAATGACATGTTAGTTCGGTGTGGCAGATATTAGTCCTATACTTTATCTATATTAAACCTTTTGTCATCCCTACTAATTACAGATAAAGCAACAAGTCAGCTGCTGCTGGAGACGGACTGGGAATCCATTCTGCAGATCTGTGATCTCATTCGACAAGGAGACACACAGTGAGTGATTCTGCCTCCTTTTATCCACAGAAATATTTAAGTAGTTCATTTGATTGATACGTTTTTTTGTTTGTAGAAACCAAACAAGTTTGTTCCGCTGACCTATTTCAGGGGATTTACCACTGAGCTGTATTTGTTTGTGTCCGTACAGAGCCAAATATGCAATTGGAGCCATTAAGAAGAAGCTAAATGACAAAAATCCGCACGTGGCCCTGTATGCACTGGAGGTAAGACGTGTGCAGTTAAACATAAAGTTATTGCGAAATTGGGTGTCGAATCAAGTGGAAATCTGCAGTTCTGTTGTATATTTCAAACATATTACTTCATGTACGGCATACAGTCATTGGTTTGTGAATAATGATGTACCCCCCCCCTTCAGGTCCTTGAGTCAGTAGTGAAGAACTGTGGCCAGACTGTCCATGATGAGGTGGCGAGTAAGCAAACTATGGAGGAACTGAAGGATCTGCTCAAGGTCATTCACTTCACTTATCAGATATACTGTTCCCGGTCTCTGTTTTTTCGAGTTGTAAAAATCCAGTCGTCTTTCAAAGGACAAGTCCAGACCGTAGTTGCAGTCGGCACTGGGTTTTCATCGTGAAGCTGAATGTGCTGACAAAAGGACCGGAGCGGTCGCAGCATCCGTTTCTCCGTCAGTTAGGCCGACGATTATTTTTCGTCAAATCTTTTGCTTTGTTCGACCAGCAGTCCGAAACTCAAAGATGTGATTTAAAACAGGGAAAAGCTCGGTTAATAATTTCACTACAGACTGTTTCCTTTCTCATTCAGTTAAAGTTTTTGTATTCGTCCTTTTCCCTTCTCTATCAAGATAACATGTCGATGATTAGTGAGAAGTCTGGATTCAGTGCTTTCAGCCTCTTGAACACTGACAGTGTGAGTTGTCTGACTATATTTTTGGCTGAATCCCCCCCCCCGACTGGATAACTGTACACTGGTGTCAGGCAGCCGGCTGCTACGCAGCATGAGCTAGCAATATTTGATTGGATGCTCGCCCCACCATGTGACGCAGGCTCCTGGAGCCCATGCCGGGGGGTTGGACTTCCTGGTGATGTCACTCCCATGTGACTGGATGCTTTTTTTCTCAGACCAAAGCAAGGGACTTCCCACCTGACTCTTTGTCATCAGACGCAGCGTTGTTTTTGATTCAGTTCGCTCGGATTTGAAGGGAGCGAAGGAACAGTTCATTCACTCTGTGTGGTTCTTTTGCCACCAGAAACAGACGGAACCAAATGTCAGAAACAAGATCCTGTACCTGATTCAGGCCTGGGCTCACGCCTTCCGCAACGAACCCAAATACAAGGTGGTTCAAGACACTTACCAGATTATGAAAGTGGAAGGTAAGCGGTACCATGCGCTCGTACCCTGCTTCGTTTTCCGTTTTTTCGCTCTCACATGAAAACAAACCTAAGGATCTCTGAAAGTCTGATGACCCAGATGAATGTTGTCTAACCCTGTCTTAGCTGCAGTGAAGTTTTCAAGAAAAGCACATGACAATTTGCACATTTTAAGTCACTCTGTTTAAACAGTTAAATATCTAACACCATCACGTAGTGACAAAAACTGGTCTGAGGTTGTCGCAGTTCAATTGCAACTGTATATTGTGCTAAACAGCATTTATTATATATTGCTAGATACTGTCATTGTGCTGCAGACAGTAACATACATTTTATATATATATATATATATATATAAAAGGTCACAAAAGGCCTTCAATTTATTCACTTATTCTGCTTTTCTCTTCTCAACAGGACACGTCTTCCCAGAGTTCAAGGAGAGTGATGCCATGTTTGCAGCTGAGAGGGTGAGATATTTCTGCTTTTCTCATTTCACCATAGCAGAGTCGGGTGTAGAAAGCCAGCGCGATCTGCAGAAGCAACCCCAAACATGCAGTAAACGCGCACCTTAAAATTAGACGCTGGTTGTGCGACCTCTCTAGAAGAGAGGGTATGCTGTACGTGCACTTGCTCACTGTACATAATCATTATTATTATTATTTTTTTTTTTTAAGTTTTCGTCATCAGATCTGTAGTAATATCTAATCCATCGCTTGTCCAGGCTCCTGACTGGGTCGATGCTGAGGAGTGCCACCGGTGCAGAGTCCAGTTTGGAGTTATGACAAGAAAGGTAGGCTGGGCTTTCTTGTAATTAGGGCACCTGCAGGTTTTATTGCTTCCTACTGTGTGTGTGTGTGTGTGTGAGACAGAGAGAGGAGTCTATGTCTTCTAGCGCATGTGGGGAAGTTAACCTCGATTTGTGCGGCTCTTTTCCAGCACCACTGTCGAGCCTGCGGCCAGATTTTCTGCGGCAAGTGTTCGTCTAAGTACTCCACCATTCCGAAGTTCGGCATTGAGAAGGAAGTGCGCGTGTGCGAGCCCTGCTTCGAGCTGCTTAACAAGTGAGTCTGGTGGACGCTTGCTCCTCTATCTTGTCAGAGAAGAACTTGATCAGTTATAGTATGATGTTGCTGTTATGATAAACCTTGTCTTAAGCCAATGTCACTCTACCATATGATCTTTGCTCACCTATATTCGTGCCTTGAACACAACTTTTTCTTGATATGTTGACATGCTTTTCTTTTGTCACCTCCATCAACGCTTTTTGAAGTAATAATACGTGATACAGTCTTGCCTCTGCTTCCAACAGAATTGCGGGATTTGATGGCATTTTGCCTCAGAATTGCTCAAACAGCACGAAAACGTGAATAACCAGAATTCAGCGGTAATGAGTCAAGTCTTGCACAAATAATCCTACCCAGCCTTCACATTTGTAGGATTTATGTGCTCTTAAAAACTGCTTGATTTTCTGTCAGGATGTGTCTGAATGCTGTAGAAACATTACCAGTCATTTCTGTGCCAAATTTAGAGAATTATTCAGCGTTGGCAGGGGTGTGAACTCCCTGTTTGCTTTCATTGTCATTGCTCTGTTTTTTGGAGGGTTCTTGGTGTTTCAGGCGGATGCTCTCCTCTGATTTACAAGGTTGTTTGTCCTCCCTGATCCCTTTTCCTTACCAGCCACCCCTCCCTCTCTCCTCCGCTTAGAAAAGCCGAAGGGAAAGCCCCGTCCTCGGGCTCTGCCGAGCTGCCCCCCGAGTACCTGACCAGCCCGCTGTCCCAGCAGTCACAGGTAATTGTTGAGAAGCTATGTGAAGAAAAAATGGGATGGCTTAGTTGACCGACTCTTGGGAAAACACACACACGCTAATGTACTTTACTGATCCTGATAATGATTTTCTCATTCGTTCATCCTTCCATGAGCTTGTGGCCTTTGATGATCCTTAGTTCCGTTCCCCCCATTTTCACACTCTGGGTCTTACCATTGTCCCCCCCCCCTCTCCAGATGCCCCCTAAGAGAGATGAGGCGGCGCTGCAGGAGGAGGAGGAGCTGCAGCTGGCCATTGCCCTCTCACAAAGCGAGGCTGAGGAGAAGGAGCGGATGGTGGGTTGCGCCGCTGACAATTTAACCGTGACTTCTCAAGACCTGTTTATAGAGGAAAACCTGACCCTTAGCTGCGTGTGCTCTTCCAGAGGCAAAAGAACTCGTACTCGATGTATCCCAAAGCTGACCCCACCCCAGTGACTTCCTCAGCACCGCCAGTCAGCACCCTCTACACTTCCCCTGTGGTAAGATGATCACACTTTAAAGGATTTTTTTTCTTTTGCAAATTATTGAATTATATTTTGTTCCTGACCAATCTGAACTATTTGCCCTCTCTAGAATTCCTCTGCTCCATCAGCTGAAGATGTAGATCCTGAGGTACATATGTTGTCCTTTCTTCTTCAGTACCTGCATTATTATAGACTAATGGAAATACTTATACTCACAAGTCATGCTTACAATACTGATATTTCTGTCACAATATTCCAGCTGGCCCGTTACCTGAACAGAACATACTGGGAAAAGAAACAGGAAGAGGCTCGCAAAAGTCCCACCCCCTCAGCCCCTGCCCCTGTGCCACTGGCTGAGCCCCTTCCGCCAATCAGCCAGCCTGTAGAAAGCCACGTCCCTGTCCAGCCAGTCAGCATAGTGGAGGTATGTTGATATATCGTGCCGAGGGTTGACGTCAGAAGCAGTAGTTTTATGTCTTATCTGAACCGGAGGAGGAAAACCGCAAATGACTCCCTGCTCTTCTGCTTCCCCGTCCACCCCACCTTCAGCAGCAGTACCAGAACGGGGAGTCAGAGGAGAACCACGAGCAGTTTCTGAAGGCCCTGCAGAATGCCGTCACCACCTTCCTTAACCGCATGAAGAGCAACCACATGCGCGGACGCAGCATCACCAACGACAGCGCCGTGCTCTCGCTCTTCCAGTCCATCAACAACATGCATCCACAGCTGTTGGACATCCTTAACCAGCTAGATGAGAAACGACGTGAGTGTTACCGCGCGCACCCACGCACTCACCTGTGTGTTTCTGTGTTTGTGCGCGTCTAATCTCCAAACTGTCACACTGTCATTGGCAGTGTACTATGAGGGGCTGCAGGACAAGTTGGCTCAGGTGCGCGACGCTCGGGCCGCTCTCAACGCCCTCCGTGACGAGCACAGAGAGAAGCTGCGGCGCGCCGCAGAAGAAGCAGAGAGGCAGAGGCAGATCCAGCTGGCCCAAAAACTGGAGATCATGAGGCAGAAAAAACAGGTAATGAAATGAAATGATTCCTCACCGGAATGCAGATTGTTCCGCTGTTCATCGCCATGCTCACAAGTGTCGGCCTCTGTGAACTGCAGGAGTACCTGGAGATGCAAAGACAGCTGGCCATTCAGCGCCTGCAGGAGCAGGAGAAGGAGAGGCAGATGCGCCTGGAGCAGCAGAAGCACACAATCCAGATGAGAGCCCAGATGCCTGCATTCTCTCTGCCTTACGCCCAGGTACACACCCAATAGTTTACCAACCCTCTGGGACAGCGGTGGTGCCCATCATGTGCTTCTGATGTCTGTTTATGAAGGATTTCAATCAAGCATCTGCATTCGCTCTCACACAGATGCAGTCTCTGCCCCCCAACGTGGCAGGAGGGGTGGTGTACCAGCCCGGCGCTCCACCCAGCTACCCCGGCACTTTCAGCCCCGCTGGTTCTGTGGAGGGTTCACCTATGCACAACATCTACATGAACCAGCCTGGGCAGACTGCACCAACACAGTACCAGGCCATGCCCGGTGCTGCTACAGGTGAGGAGCTCAGCGAGAGGAAGGATGAACTGGAAATGCTTTGAAATACTCGTGATAGCTTCCATAATATAAAAAAATCTCCTGATACTAATCTATCTGTGACTGACTGTCCTCTCTTCATCCAGATCCCAATATGGTTAATGCGTACATGTACCAGGCCGCGGGCACCAATGGGCAGCCTGCGCCTCCTCCTGGTCAGGCTCCACCCACTACAAGTCCACCTTACTCCAACTACCAGCCCACACCCACACAGGGCTACCAGGTATGACTCCAACTTTCAGTTTCTGATCACCACTCATTGTACTGTCAGAATATTGGATCATAAAGAATTATCCCGCTGATCTTTGTCCCGGTTCTGTGCAGAATGTGGCCTCTCAGGCCCAGAGTATGCCTCCCATGTCCCAGGCTGCCCCTACTAATGGTATGGGCTACATGGGCTACCAGCCATACAGCATGCAGAACATGATTTCAGCATTGCCAGGACAGGACCCGAGTATGCCCCCCCAACAGCCCTACATGCCAGGCCAGCAGCCCATGTACCAGCAGGTCAGCTGTTTCTTTCTTTCTTTGTTAACGGGTGTCAGCAAAAGAAAAGCTTTCGCTGGTGTCTTCATTTTGAAGTCTCGCTGCATCGAGGTGATTTCAATCTTCCTTTCTCTCAAGGTGCCTCCCCCTGGTGGCCCGCAACAGCAGCAGCAGCAGCAGCAGGCGCAGCAGCAGGCACAGCAGCAGCAGGTGCAGCAGCAGACCCCTCAGGCCGTGCCAGGCAGCGCAGAGGCTCAGCTCATCTCCTTCGACTGAGCGCCCGCGCGCTGCATGGGTCCGACACACTACACCCTCTCTCCTCCTTTCCGTCTGTCCCCTCCCTCTCCGGACTCTGAGGATGTCTCCTGGAAACACACACATACACGTCCTACCTTCCGCCTCGCTGTGATGTTGTGGCAATGTGAAATATTGTGATGATGTTGCAGAACTTTTGCTCTCCTTGCCTCTGCCCCACTGAAGTACGGGAATGTGAGGTGAAGCTGCAAGAGAGGGCACCATAACCAAGACCCTTTCACCCTCTTTCTCCGTCTTTCCAGCTGATATGTATGTAGTATTTCCTTATTAAATCAATAACCGAAGCTCAGAATTAGTCGGTGGTATTAAAGTTAAAAACCAATAAGAAAATATGATAATAATTAAGGGGAAAAAAGACAGTACCATCATTTGTCTCATATTTTTCTAAAGCAAAATTTGCATGTTAAGTTTGAGTTATTTTCTGGAATGGAAGATAATTCCTGCGACCTAACAGTTTGGGGAGTGATTGAGAGACATCTGCATGTGCTGTTATGCGAGGTTTCTGGTGTGTGGATAAAGTGTAATGTCTTGGGTGAGAACGCACAAAGAAATAAGTGGCACTAACTCACGTCTCCATTAGGTTCACAGCTTGACATTCCAGTTGTAGATTTCTGTTCCTCCCCCTCTCGTCGTGCACACGCGACACACGCAAACTCGGCTCACCTTACCTTGTTTTGGCATCTCTTTGTTGTGCACCGCTTTACTCTTGAGTGTCTTAATGTAGTATCGGAGGTGACGAAACACGTGGCAGGGATTGTACATTTGTGGGAGGAGTGTTAGAACGTTTACTAGGGGGTAGTTTTATCCTCACTAAATGTACTTTCATAGATGAAAACTTTGAAATCACATAACTAGAGACCATAAAATATACATACTAAAGCAGTCCAGCAACTCATTAATCTATGATTTGTTGAACAGTAAGTACCATAAAGAACATGAAGAAGCATAAGATGCCCCATCCTGTGTGCATCTGTTTGTAACTGGTCACAAATGAGGATACCTACATAGTGAGTACAGGTGGGCATTTTTTTCTCCAGTGGACTTGGCTCTCCAGAAATGTGGAAATGCTTGCAGGGCAAACATGATGTGCCGCATGTACGTAGTGCACACCCAAATCGGTGATTTCTGTAACCCTTCAGTTTCCATCTGTGAACTTCTTTATTCCATCATACTGATCTGTCTGACTTTAAAGTAATTTTAAAATTATATTTAATAAATATCTGGTTCCTATTGTCAACTCGCTTCATCTTGTTTTTTTTTCCACACTTGAAATCCATAGCATATGATTTGAAAAAAGACACATATGGTATGAAGACTTTATTCATGTAAATAGTGTTCCATATAAATTTGGTTTTACAGTATATGAGTAATGTTCAAAAAAACGTTGTATAGTTTGGCTATTTTTTATAATTTTCTGAAGATGAGGCATTTGTAGTATTCTTCCATCTCAATCTGGAAATGAGACATCACAGGTGTAAAAGCTATATTATGGTTACTACCACGTAGTAACTGCAACCTACTGCACGTGGCTCACCATCCTCTCCATACGCAACCCGTTCCCATAGGCCAGCTGTCTCAGCACGTCGATGTCTGGGAGACCCCACTCTGGATTCCTGTGTAACGGAGTTAAACAAATCTGTCTCGTCATCGTACCAGCAAAATCACCAATACATGTTGTCGTCATGTGGTAGAATAGTACTGTAGTAAAAGAGATGCCCACTCACATTTTCCGAAGCTCTGCATCCAGGTGTTCATTACAGACTGGTGTAATTGTGCCATTAATAGCATACACCTGAAATACATAAAAGGTTTGGAAATCTTAAAAGTTTGTTTTAAGTTTTGAAGGCATAATATACTGCTACTACTTTTGGCACATACCCCGTATGTTATCAAAAGGCCATTCGGTCTGAGGATCTGACCTGCGCCATTGAAAACTCCCTTGGAAAACAAGACAAGCAACATACCCGGGCACGCACAAACACATGCAAAAAGAAACCAGTATTAGCTCACCAAAAAATTTTCAGATTCTGTCTTATAATTGGTCTGATGCACCAACACATTATTTTTTCCAGTCAACATTTTAAGTTGTTTTTAGATGACCAGACCTACCTGAGCTGTTTTGAAAGTGCTGTATTGCAGTAGGTTGATGGCAATAACAACATCACAGGAGTTGCGAGGGAGACCTGCCCATTTCTCCCACGGTTCACTAGCATCCAGGTGAACAGGCTGTAGTACTGTCTTTGCGTGGGTTGCAGCGATGTATGCCTTGATACTGTAAATAAGTCATGCAGTCTTAAGCTTATATGTTTGCTTTAAACTCAATAAAAACTAAATCAGATTAGCTATTCATATATTACTGCATGAACTGGAACGTGAACAAGCTGTTGCCCACACAGTTGACGGGATCACTACTTCAGCCGGCCATTTGGATCATTAACAGATTGCTGAGTGTGTCTGATGTGCACATGACAGCGTAACTGCTGGAAGCCATTCTCCACAAGACACGAACCTTTCCCGAGACTCCTCTTTGATGTCTGATGGCTGCCAGGTCACGAAGGGCATCTTCTGGGCAAATCGTATTACGTGTTGCCCCGTTCCAGAGCCCAGCTCTAAGGCAAACAGCTGCCTGGGGGACTGGTCCTCCAACACGTCTTCAAGCATTGAACACAAACCCTCCCAGTTCCTCTCTGCCTGAGGAGACAGCAGCATGGTCTGAAGGAAGGAAGCAGAAAGATGTGTTACCCTGGTATCTTGTGCTGCCACCTTTATGCATTTTCTCTCTCTGTGGCTCCCTCCTACCGTTCCTTGTCCTGGTTAATAGCTAGGGAAATGACATATTGGTAGAGGCTGGTATGGTTGACTGTTACAGCAGATGGTTGCAGAGATTACAGGTTAAGAGGATTCCCTCTGTGCTCCTCCCTGGTGTCCAGGTTTGGGTACAGGTGCCCACACAGAGATCGAAAACAGAGACAGAGATTAGTTTCATTCAGACAATAAATGTGTGTCTGAATATAATGTAGTAAACATTGTCATAAAAGTGTGAATACCACTTACCAGAATACCAATAATCATCATCATCATGTGTGGTGTTATTTAAGTCAAGGCCCTCTATGACTTTGAATGGTAATACTGTAAAATAAGAATTGTAAAAAAAAGCAGCATCACAATGAGGTCAAAATAAAACTTGTAAAAGGAAATATATATCTATTCATTTGTATTGTTTTGTAAAGGTTGGCTTTGTATGCTTTTTCATTATAAGAAAATAAATTCTTGCGACAGAAACTTTTTTCCCCATAATATTTTCTTCTCCGTGCAACACTGATGTCTCATGACCTAATCCAGATATTCTAAGATTTTATTTTTTTTTAAATGATATCCTATTATATATGTCTGTGGTTTTTTATTATGACAAGTCCTTACTTTGTTCCCAGTCAAGTAATCCCATAAATTTTAATTTAAAAAGTAACAAAGTTTTGAGATTGGGTTCATTTTTCTTCTTTTCACGTGCAATTAGCAAAGTGCGTAATTTAGCCTTATACATATGGCTGTAACTATCAGTATTATCTCTCGTTCTCCTTTTTTAAAAATTTTATCCGTCTATCTAACATTCTTGTCCCTGACCGGCATCCGTAGCCCCTCTAACAGTTCACGCGGAGCATTGTGGGTAGGTCAGGCGCCATGTGCTTTTGAGGCAGAGGGGTTGGAAGGATACCTGGTTGAAACAATCTCGACTCGGCTTTTTTTAAAAGAGGGACCCCGGGTTAAACGGCTCCAGTTCACGTTGAGCATGTACTGCACCGGACGCTGCCTCCGGACCGCGCTGCGGGCCGCCGCGACTACACACCGGTACGTCAAATACGTCCTCCGTGCGGGGCAGCCGTCCGTCACGTAACACCGGCGCAGCGGTAACGGTACATCAGCGCCCCGACTCTCCGCTTCCTCAAGGGCAGACAGACGCACGCTGCTGCGGGTGACTTCGGTTGATGAACGCGCGGCTGTCTGTGCAGCCGTGTGACAGCTTTGCCAGCAGTTACGACGTTTCACGTCTTTACGGTTTATTGCGTAAAGTAGGTTAGCTGGCGTTAGCTTCGGTAACTTCTACCCGGTGGTCAATGCTCCTTCGCAGACACTGATTTTGCAACGGTGACCCGGTGATAGCTGGACTTAGTCGTGTAAAACCATTTGTGCTTGTTTATAGCCTGGTTGTAATAAAAAAAACGACACTACCGTTGCAGCAGATAGACGTTTCCTCCCTTCACAGGATGGGCTGCTGCTGACAGCCAAGGTCACACTCGAGTTAACCGGTAATTCATGTTTTGCTGGTCAGATAAACCGCAGGCTGCATCTCCTACTTTGTTTGCGCATCGCTGTGCACTGAGCAAAGATGTGGCCTCTGTTAAAGAGCTGAAAAGATAGCACCTTATGGTAAAGTTGGTTTGAGTTAGAATCAGCACATCCCGACTCGAAATGCACCCCTTGCTAATTGTGTAGTGCAGATCAGCCCCCCCATCTGCAAACATGCTACTACATTGACGCTGGATAAGTGACGTCCAGCAACCTGGCCTTCAAGGACCGGACCCAGTCAGGCGTCGAGCTAATTCCAGTCTCTTCGTTTCCCAGGCAACAGCTCCAGCGGCAGACGCCGGCCCTGTGTGCGCTCAGACTTCTGAAGACCAGTACGACGAGCCACTCAGAAGCCATCGCCACCCCTCCACTAGACGGAGCCCCCAAAGTGTATTCCCCCAAAATCCAGCAGCTGGTCAATGACATAGCCAGCCTCACATTGTTAGAGGTGTCAGACCTCAATGAGCTCCTCAAGGTTTGTAGGGAAATTCTTTGAAATATTGAAGTTAGACCACCGTTTGCCTCAGCAGATGGGAGTTGTTGTGATCCGCACGCCTGCCTCGTCGCGTCGAGTGATCGCTTCTTTTTTCCTTTCTCGCAGAAAACTCTGAACATTCAGGATGTCGGAATGATGCCCATGGCTGCATCAGCTGCACCTGTGGCTCAGGTGAGAATCGGACAGTGTACACTGAATGATGTAACAGCATCCACTCCAACACCCCACCACCACCACCACCACCACCACCACAAACTGCAATGAAGAATTGCACCAGTTCATTTTTTTTCCCCCTCCCTATGTGAAACTAGGTGGCAGAAGAGGAGATGGCGCCGGTCAAGAAAGAGAAGACCCACTTCACAGTAAAGTTGACAGAGTTAAAGGCAGCTGAAAAAGTCAAACTCATAAAGGAAGTGAAGAACTGCATGCATGGATTGAATCTGGTTCAGGTAAGTCCCATCTTTACTGCTCACTTCTGTTCTGCTGAGTCATTTAAATGTATTCTGTCGAGGTTTTGACCACCTGTAGAGCTAAGGAACAGCATATAATAAAAAAACTGAGTTTGAGAGGACTTGCTATGACAAATCCTGGGGGTTTCAGTGCCCATGTGACATATGGCTCAAGACAGTACACAAGGTTCTGTAATGTAACTATATATCATTTTGTTTTTTTCCCTTTATCCTTCCTCAACTAGGCGAAGAAACTAGTGGAGTCTCTACCGCAGGAAATCCGGGCCAATGTATCCAAAGAAGAGGCAGAGAAACTGAAGGCTGCCCTGGAGGCAGCAGGCGGCACCGTGGAGTTGGAGTAGCTCGACGCACCCAGCTGTTCTCCACCACTGCACTGCTCGTGCACTTCGACCTTCATTCTATCACTTCTTTTTTTTTTTGTTGTTTTGTTTTTCTACATGAAAACAACGACAGGATCCCGGGAGAACAGGAAACAAAAGAAATGCCTTCTGACATTAGCACTGTCTCTTAACAGCGTCGGGTGAGTGCGGTACAACTCAGACTGAACTTCTCCAGGCACGCAGCCTGCACAAACGGCCGCCCCGCTGTTTGCTCGTCCCCGTGTCTGCTTGTGTGTCTGTCCGATGCTCACGTAGCAAACAAGATACAAAAAAAACCCGCTGGCCTGTGTGCCAAGTGAGTCAGAAGTAAGTCGGTCGATCATTCTCTGTGTGTGTATGTGTGTTTTCAACGTTTCAAAAAAGGAGTGATAATGCTGTAGGGACATGATGACCATTCCCTATGTTGAAGAACACCAGATACTGTATCTTGTTTGAGGGATGGCTGGGCGCGGTCCTTACATTGTCCAGAGTTGTTAATAATGTGATTAAAGTTGAAATCGCCATATTCTCCTTACGTACTCTTACACTGACCTTGGGGTCGATTTTATTCAAAATGTTGGATCTTTAAACCCTAAAACTGTCAAGAATGAAACTGAAAGACTTATCCAGCGTGTGTTGTGTTGCTTTAAATACACCGTGCATTTTTATTTTGCAACCGTTTCGGGGAGACGTGGATTTTCATGCCTACAGTATCTTTACTGCTGCTGACCACTAGAGGTCATCGGATCTTTTATATTCACCTCAAGATAGAACGAGCGTGGTTCTTTGGACCTCATCTCGTTCCAACTTAAAGTTGAGCTGTAATCATTGCCAGTTTCATACTTGTCTCATAAATTAGATACAGTACACGTCAAATGTTAAAAGAAGAGTTTTAAATGTATCCAGTAAAATTAAATGCAGATTTGAAGCAAACCCCACTTGAGCTAATATTTGTAGACAGACTGGCTGCACATAAAGTTCCGGTCATATTATTGTTACACCACTGCCCTCACCATGTGGTCTTTTGTTTATGTGGTTGATGGAGCCTGAGATACATCAAGCGTCCACAGGTTAAAAAAGTCCCCCACAAACAACGGGCTCTTCTTTTCCTGCTGCCGACTTATCAGAGTTGGAAAAGCACAGGTGCCATAAACGGTGGCGCCCTCCTTTTACAAGCATCACGGTACATTGTGGCTGTGAGTCAGCGTGCACTAAAGCAGCCAAATGGTAATCAACCGTCATTTATTTTATTATTTTCACCTGTGGGCTTTCTATTGTGACCTGGAAATATCTTCTGTGAACTCCCCCACTGAATCATTCAAGATAATCAAAAACGTCTGTGTGGGTGTGCTGGGCCTTTATGTTTGGTTACTGGGACATGGACACTTTTAAAACCCACCGGTAAGAGGTATAATTTTCATGTTGCTGTTTGTGTTAGAAAATTCTCGAGATGCTGAATGTTGTCTGTTTTGAACTATGCACCCTTTGGCTTGAAGACGCCACTGATTGCAGATTGCCACCAGGTGGTGTATGTAGTCTGCATTCACGGCTGCGTTTGACGTTTGCTATGAACAAAGTTTGGTTGAAATGTTTTGATAAAATCCTTGTGTTCAGGGCAAACTGTCAACCATTAAAAAAAAAAAAAGCAGCACATCACTGTTTTGCAAGACTTATGAATTGAAACCAACGGTACAATGTGATAGCCACATCACTAAACTTCCCTCGAGAGAGTGCGACAGCTGAAACCAGGAGAAGTTTCCGAACAATGCTGAATCATTTATCTTTTTTCAGTGGCAGTGGAAAACACACTGAAGAGCTTGTTGAAGTGCTTTCTCAAAATAAATTTCCCACAAGGAGGATAATTTTCCCAGAAAAACCTAAATGGATAAACATTTCACTCTACCTCCCAGGGACAATAAACACCATGAACATTACATAGAAAGGGAATAATACAACAAATTTTGATACTGAAAAAAATTGTGTATGAACTGGAAAATGACACTAAAAAGGTGGGTAAGGCCCTAAACTGCAAATAGTGTGCGAGTAGGAAATATTCAGAGGAGCAAAAGTTAAAATTTTAATTTTAGAATCAAAAGACTCATGTAAAAAAAAAAGCAGAGGTAAAAGAAAGCATCTTAAAGAAAACTTAAATTAAATTAATTTGTTTTTCATGAGGCGGGAAGTGCCATCACAAACACAAGGGGGAGTATTGACATCATGTATTCGAGGAGTAAAGCCAAAGGCCAGTGTGTGTTAAACACTGTAAATTTGAAAAGGTTTTACCACCTTAACTTACGTTTTATTTCCACATAAAATAAGATATTATGTGAAATTGCACGGGCTTCTTCATAGCAGACGTGCTACAGAAGGAAAAGAACAAGTGTTGCTGATGACGTTAACGATGGCTTTGCTTAATGGGCGCCAGGAAACCGTGACTTTCACACCAGCGCCCCGAACCTGCTTAATGGAATTCAGCCATCGTTCGTTTCATCACTCACACCTGCGCTTTCTCCGCTGTCAGAATGCCGCCAGTGAAAACACATCTGTGTCACTTCACAAACCAAATACTAGGCAGACAAAGAGGAGAGAAAGAACAGAGGCTGGCGATGACTGAAACACAAGGAGGAAGCACAGCACACTGCTGGCTGCAAAAACTTTGCGAATGGCTTATTGTCCAATTTCCCATCACTGAACAAAGTGCTCAGTTCAGTCCTGGTGGTGATGATGGTTTACAGATTCGGGTTTTAAACCATACATGAGTAATAATAATAATAAAAAAAAAACCCCCACATCAATCTACTTGTGAAATTAGATGCAATCTATGCAGGAGCGGAGGAATGTCTCAGGGGCTACTCAACATTTCACAGATTGTAGAATTTTAAATTAGGCAACACAGTTTCAGAGTCATTATTCTGTGCAAGGCAGAAAAGAAGTTCAAGTAAACGCAGACTACATACCACTGACTGCAATGGAACTCTGTGAGATACATGTACTAATAACAGTAGTAATTCTTGTGATTTGCATTTTGATCTTGCATGATGTACCTTTTTTAAAGAAATGGCTTTATGAAAACATTCTACATCCTGTTGCCAGTTTATTTATTGTTTACTGGTTGTTATTAGGCACAGCCAGCCAAAACTAATACAGCAGTCCTGCAAAAAAAAAAAAAAAACCCAACCTGCCTACATGAAGGCTGTTACTTTGTCCATTTATATCCACTGGCATAGGTTACATAACAGAAACATCTCTGTATAATGCAAAACAGTTCAACAGCACCACAGACCGTTGAATCAACATCTTGCTAAAACAATGTGGATAAAAAACCTTCCCTTCAAGAAGGGAGGATTTATTGCATGGCTCTTGTATTAGACTGCATTAGGCTTCCCTAACAAAACTTCCAACCTAGTGCACATAATAACAAACTGTCATTGGCTGTATGTGTCAGATCCTGCAGCACAGAGTGTTTGCTCACATCTCCCCTTTGCTCCGGCATGGATCGGATATCCAGCTGCTGTTCCTGCTAAGCGTCATGAACGTATCAACACAAGTGAATAAGAGTCAGAAGACATTTAGGAGAGTCTTTGACCCCATGACCACCAGACTGAACGTTATAATGGGACTGCTGCATCTATTTTTGACAAATTTATTTTAGGCTTGTGACCTTGATCTGTGTTAGTTGAATCGTGGGATGCTGGCATGCCACATTCACTAAAACTACAGCAGCAGTTGAGCTGACCTTCTATTTTTGTATTAAGTCTTGCACGCTTCCTCTCACAGACCAGCAACGCCCCTGCACATGGTATACTGTACTGTACTGTACTGTAATTGACCTGATTAGACTCACTCAGCCTTCCAAAAATGTCCAGCTCATTATGAGAAACAAGTTTGTCCATTGTGCATTAAGGACGAACAGTGGCACTGACGGAGAGGGATGAACATGACAAACTTGTCCCAAACAGCTGACGCTTTGTCTTTTCCTGCTGACTTTGTCTTACATGTGGGAGAAATCTGTTTCTCATTGGTATTTTGATGGAGTCTCCTCCAGCACAGCTGCCCGTTGAACACACAAGCTGGATTTAATTAAGGTAAAAGATAAATTTAATTTATTTTAAATTTAAGAGCCACTGGAGCACTATCTTTCTTTTAGGGAATTAAGAAAAAAACCCATTTAAGCCGCATTGACCTGTCTGGGGTTATTTTCACGTGCCTTTGGATTGCACTGTGGAAAATGTTAATCAAATTATATTCTTTGAAGTTTTACTATCCCCTCTTTTCCTGAAGATGCTGGCTTTCACAATAGTTTGCTGCCTTATGGCAACGATTCAGTTTCAACGATTTCCTAAAATTTCAAGAAGGTGACGATAGACACTTTGGCAATGACGTGCTTGAATTACTGCCACTGTGACAATCCAAAGGCTTGTTTGGATGCTTGCAAGCTCATAAAACGACAGAAGCATTTATAGCGCAGGTCTACTGGTTCAATTTTGTATTCCCTCCAGATATTACCCAGCCACTGAATTGATTTTCTTTAATTCAGTAGCTGGGTAATATCCGGCTGTGCATTTGTGGTGATGTTTAAACTCACTTAAGCTGTGAGCTATAATTTTAGATTTATATTTGAACCAATTTTATTGCCTTGGAGAGCATTCGTCGCTTAAGACTCAATAGACCCTTTTTTTTTTTTTTTGCTGACTGACTACCGTCACTGTGCACATATGCAGGTAGTTGTGGTTCTCACTATAAGTGTGACTGACCCGCTTCGCTGGTTCTGTGTGGCCATTTCCAGGTGCACTCACAGACGCAGCAGGAGGCGTGAGTGATGGGGATGACTGTTAACTAGGTGAGGAGGTGAGATGGTTATCTTCCTCTCGACAGTGGCCTGTGTGCATCCCTCTGCCAGCAGGTGGGAAACTACACACTCACACTTTTGATGACGAACAGATGAACGGAAAGAACTTTTTCGTTGTCTATGTTTTCCTGCAACACGTTCTCCATTTTGCTGTTTTGTTTCTGATGAAGAAACCCTTCTTTGGTGCTACAATAGCATCTGCAGGTGCGCTGGTCTCTGGTGGACAAGACCCCTTGTTGCATGACTGTTGCATCACTCTGCTGTTTTACAGTATGTGCGCATATTGTCCCTGCAGCTTTCTTGTTATGAACACTCCAAACAGCTGGTTCTGGATACAGGCATCAGTTAGAATTACTCAACTTACATATCTTTTTTTTGGCTCCTTGTTGCAGGGTGTGTTTCGCTGTCAGCTTCTTCCAGGAAGTGACTCTTAAAGGTAGTCTTGGCCAATCTTAACTATTTCAGTTGGCTGCCTCTAAGAAAAGAAAGAATCCACCATATAGCACTAATAACAAGAACCAAGAGGAAGTCACCCAACATCTACACATTTTCGACATTGATAACAGAAAGGAAAAGTGACTCAGGGTCATGACTCACGTTGACTTGGGTGAAATGAAATGCGATGTGTATATATATATATATATTCTCTTCTCTGCCCCCCACAGCACTGCAGAAACGGAGGCCTTGAATTATTCACATTCACCACTGTGGCACAATACCTGTCATGAACTGGAGAACAATAAATGTGGCCTTAGACTTTGTCAGCAGAAAAGAAGGTTAATAAACTTGTAACCAGAGTTCTGTGAAAATGGAAACTGTAATTCATTATCAACTGATAGATGATATCAAGTCTTACACCAGGTAATTACACTTGTTTAACACTCGGCCTTCTTTGCCCTCTGGGTGACAGTGTTACACTGAAAAATAGCATGCCTATGTCTATAAGTACTGTATGGATGCAAAATTATACATTTTCATATGGTGAAGTTTGTGATTTTTCACATTTTCAGTAGTTAAGACTCAAGATAACATTGTTTATCCCTGGGAGGATGTTTTTAGTTTGAAAGAGCCCACCACTTTACAACAATGAACAGGAGACAGATTTAATTAATAAAGCAATCTCCCTTTATCTACTTGTGGGCCACCAACTTGTTCAGCGTTCAGCGTGTTGTTGTGCGAACAAAAGCTCCAGAGTTGGAGTTCTTTTAACACAATGTGACTGTGCTTTCATGACGGCAATCACCAGCTTTTTAAACCAGCGGGGCTTGAGAAGCAATGCTCCTCTGAAGATAAAAAGTTTTGACTCTTCAGTTCTGAGAATTTGGAGTCTTGGTTCAGCAGCAGTATGTGGGTTTGTGGCTTCTTATTATTTAATTCTCTTCCAGGTAATATTTTCCCAAGGATTACCTTTTACAGTGATGCACAATCCATCATACTCAGCCATAAAAGACACCTGATATTTTTCCATGTCCATGGTCCATGGTTTACTTCCCGTCTGTATCAACATCAGGGTTTGAGTGATGATAGCTGTCTTCAGGGGTTTGATGCTGTCTGTGATATAAAAGTAAATAGAGAAGACAGATTAACTTCCTCACTGTGGTCCAACCTGTTAAGTGACAGATATTAACAAGAGATCAATGTGTCTGGGCAAGACTATATGTAAATCGGCTCTTTTGATAGTGCAGGATGTTCAAGCTGCCTTTCGTTGATGGACAAGTTACATAAACCTGTGCAAAAAGTCATAATGAGGAGACAGTTATCATTGGCAGTTGTCATGGACAACACACCCAAAGTATGATGTCATAGGTAATGACAGATAATGCGCCATATAAGAAGCATACGTCTGCCTCCGTCTCTTTGTTTTTCTGTGTCCTCTTTTACTTTGTAGTGAAACCACAAAGGCAGGTTAATGTTTGTAGTCTCCACTTTATCAAGCACTCTATCACTGATTGAATACAGACTGACCACTATGCTGGAAAAAATCCATTGGGGATACAGTTAATGATGTTAATGATGCGTGCACAGACAAACACTCACACACACACACACACACACACACACACACACACACACACACACACACACACACACACACACACACACACACACACACTCTTCCGTATTCTCCCCCCTCCATCTTCGTTTCTGGAAAAGAGGAGAATGAGACCTCAAACTTTGGTTTGAAATGGAGAACTGACAGACTGAATATCTTGGAACAGCTCTGACAACAAAAGAAGAATTTTGAAAGGAATAATTCTTACTCCAGATGTTGTGGGTTCATATCTCAACAGAAGGAAAAATAATTCTCGCTGTAGTTTTGACTTAGCCTGATAGGATGCTCACTGTATGAACAAACACGCTGTGCAGCTTTATTCAATTCATCCCAGCCGCTCGCTCGAAGGCATCTGCAAATGTCTCAGTCTCTGTGAAGGCCTTATCAAGTGGAGCACATTTCTCTCTCACTGAGAAACATGGCCTGCACAAATACAAGACTAGAGAGAGTGTTGACAACTGTTTGATGGAAAACAGGCCAGCCCATTTCACGGTGATGAGATGGGAGCATTAACAAGATTTCTGTCACACCATTATAATAGTAAACACTGATAACGCTCTTGCCTCTTAATGGAAAGTCAACGCCAAAATAACTTACGACTTCTGTGTGTGACAGGATTAATCCATTAAATATAGTTGAGTTTTTATGGCTTTTGTGTGTTTGCTGTTACATTTGAGATTACACTGTTTTCTCCAACTGAATTACAAACCAAACAGCTAAAATATTGAATCTGGGTTAAGTAAGATACTGTAATGCACCTATCTAAGCAGCATAAATGTCCAACCCACAGTGAGCTAACATGTAATACATAAAGAATATGTAAACTGTCAGTCTCCAATATTTCTTTTGCAACTTGAACTCTTTTGCAGCCTTTTAAGGAAAACATATGCTAAGAAATGTTTACCTTAAGAGTGACCCTGTCTGCAGCAGTCACCAGCCTTCTTTAAATATTTGTTCAATTTTTTGCAGAATTTGTCGAAAAATTAATGAGCGCGTAACGTAGGGTGGGATTAGATGTTTTCCAACTCAGCTCTGGTTGAATGAATCAATATACCACACCATCTCTGGTGCACAGCTGTTAACAATTTAATGCAATAAAGATTAATCTGATTACATTATATTTCCACATTCTCGTGTTTGTAATAAGAGCCAGTGGGGGAAACAGACATCCTAGAGATTCATGTGTAGCCTTAATTAAATTTTCTGAAGTGGACATTTGCATGGAGTACAAAATGCACACAATGAAACTAAATGTGCTGCAGTCACAAAGTGGCTACGCACAGCTGCTATTTTCAAGCAGATCCCTGAGCGTTGCTGTCTGTTGAACCTCTGCTGGGGGCTCTGCTTGGGGCCACCACTTCTCACTGTTTGACCTCGAATCCAGGGCCATCATTTTATTGCGGGGTAGCGGTGAGGGAAATCTACCCATTGCCTGCAGCCAGCCCAGGAAATCCTCTCCCCTCTAGTTGGTATTCTTTCTTCTTCCCTCCTGTCACTTCTCTGATCACCTCAGGAGCACCTGTCTTCACCCTCCTCTGTTTTTCACCCGGACCTCAGATGCAGAAATGTATTCACATGGATGATAGTGTTTCAATCTCATCTCTGCCCTTAACCGCCAACTGCTTCTAAATTGCGGCTGTTTCTCTCGTGGGCTGACACCGTACAATTGACCATTCGCGTAACCTTCTGTGGCAGTTCGGTTATAGCTTAGAAACCATAACTAGGCAGACCTGTCATGACCTGGATCTCTTTGCATTTCGAAGCGGGCTTCATAGGGCTGTAGTTGCCTAAAGGCAATACTCCATATGACTTTTATGGGGGGAGGGTTCTCAATTTTTTACTCTCTCCAAAAACAGAAATAGAAGAGCGAAGGACTTGACTTGAAAAGGAAGTGACTTGCTAATTTTTGGTCTGGGACATTGGCATTAGCCATCACCCTTTGCCACGTTATCAGGGGATCACATTTAAATTTCTGGGTTATTTCATGTGTCAAGTCTACCCATTTATGATTTTTTTGGTGTTAATTAATGATGTACAGTCCTGCTTTTCGGTTTAGCGGGAGGGTTAGCCTGGAGTGTAGCCTACTTGCAGTATCTCCAGTCTAACCCTTGACAAGCCCTCCAACCTTGCCAAGAGCAACAATGGTCAATTCAGGTATACTCCTATTGTCACCCCCATAAACTGGGTCAGAGTGTCTTTTTGAACCTCTCCCTTATTACCTAATAGTCCCTGTGGTTAGAAATGACCTCTGTTTGCCTTTTTTAATCTCCATGCCTGCAGATCTTTTGGCCAGTTTGGACTTGGTCATTGCAGCACCTGTACCACCCCTGGGCCAGTCTTGGCAGGTCTATTGAAAACTGAAGACTTTCAGGGCCAAACAGAGCAGGCGCTACTACTTATCCACAGGATTTTAAATGGATTTCGTAAGACCAAATGTGTGCAACAGAGGAGCCATAAATGCGTGAAATTATATTTAAGCAGGAATATAACCAAAATTTCAGTTCCCAGGTTTTTCACTTGACAACAGCCTCTGTTCCTCTCTCTTGAGGTATTTTGTTTCCTGTTTCTCACTGGGTGGTAACAGTACTGATCGCTTTGGTTTGGACCAGCAACAGAGTTGGGAGAATAAGCTATGGTTTCACATTATGGAAAAGTTTGTGGGATGGAACATGGGAGCCAGGCTTTTCTCTTGAGCTTTGACAGTGGATTTAAGACAATGTGCCTCCCCTCTCCGCCCCAGCCTTCAGCCCTTCATGGCCGGCTTGACACAAACAAGAACTAAAGCCAAGGGCGAGGAAGATATTCAGGATGATAGTGAGTCTTGTGATTGCAGACCAGTCCATCAGTCAGATTTTTTTGAAAGCAAAATACAAATCTGAGCACAGCCTGTATTAAGTAGCTATGTAAGTTTACCAACCAATTTACAATTTATCTAATTGTCAAACAGAGGTAACAAGCTCTTGCACTCTGACAGCAAAATTATAGGGCAGACTGAGAGTCAGTGGTCACTGGAATAGAAAGCAAAACAAGAGGCTGCTGCTCGCTGCTTCAGCTGTTAATGATGATGATGAAGATGAAAAAGCAGGACTCAGCAGGTTTCGCTCTCAATGAAAACTCTGTATAAAACAAATAATGGGAGAAACACGTCAGACATTAGTCTGGAACATAAGAAATAGCTAATGGTTTTGCAGAGTTTTCAGTTTTTTTTTTGAAAGACATGAGCTCACCATGATTCTTTCATCCAGCCTCCCCAGAAAGGTCAGACATGACTCCTACATCCAAAATAACAACAGCCACAGTGATGGAGACTCGTTGTGTTATACCCAAATGTTCAAGGTCCATTTTCCCTGTCAGAGCAATTCAGTGTTTGCTTTAATTTCAGTCCATTTGGCTCCTGCAGCAGGATGTAAAGTTACAAAACAAAACTGATGGCTGAACTGTGAGGGTTTGCATTTATCACAGTGCTTAATAACATCAGTAGACATACAGAAGCTATTAGTGGACCACGGTAATCATATTGCTTATCAACCCGATATAGCCAGACACTGAGTCAGTGATGCTGAACCCTGTTACCTTTGGTTTTCCTGTAGATAGAGGCATGATTGTGACAACACAGAGTGAAAAGGAGGAACATTTCAAACTTAGTAACCATTAATTGTAATTGTGTAATTCACTTTTGCTCTAAATTTCACTCGAGAATGCACTGAAGTTTGTGAAAAACAGCAAAGTTCACTCATGCAGCTCTGCAGCTCCTCTGAAAGGAGGTCACTGCTGGGGGTGTGTGCTTTTTTATTCTCACTTATATTTCCTCAGGGGATGCCATTATATAAAGGTACGCATCAAAGCTCAAGCAAATCACATAAATTTCCTCAGCTGTCTTGAAAAGGCAGTATGCATGGTAATTACCTGAAATGCAGCGTGTGCATTACTGTATTGCTGTGCGATGTAGAGCTAAATTGTGATGTTAAGTTATGGCTGGAGTTGCTCTGTGGGAGGCAGTAAAAGAAAAACAAGACAGCTGCTGCGTCACAGCACAATGAAACTGTTAAACATAATTACGGTGAACTGATTCATGACCTTTAGAGTCAACTTTACAGTCCCACACATGAATGACTTGCAGATGTCTGACACTGGCACCCAGCTTTTATCATCACAGCAATATCCCGGAGGCAGCGGCTGCAAGAGGAAATATTGTGTACTTGACCACTGACTTTTAATCTCAGCTACTTAATCAGACCATGTTAAAAAAAAACAATTTACTGTTGAACTGGGAGCTATTTTGATAATTGATGGGGCATGATCTCATCACATTACATTAAGTGTTGAGGTTGGATGCTGTCGAGTTGGTTCCTGTAGCCGGTTACCTTGGAGAGAGCGGAGGCATCGGCTCTGACAATTGCGTGCTCTGGCAGCTCTCTCCTCCTATGGCGACAATGTGGTCGGAGCGGTTTTCTCCTCCAGCAGGATGTGTTTGTTTTCCCCACCTACCCAAATGTTGGACCACTTTGCCCCCCCCCTCGTAGAGGAAATATCCTCAAATCTCTGTGATAAAAACAACAGTTCTGCCCGGGAAAAGAAATGGCGCGGGAAACTTTGGCAGGGCATTTCTCTGAACTTGACAAGGAAGCTATAAGTAGAATGGCATGTCAACTTTTCCTGACAAATTTCCTCCACCTTAAATTGTCTCAGTGTTGCATAAGGCTCAGTGAGTTTTGACAACGGTGACTCCTGGATCTTTAACCATGTTCTTATAGGCAAATATTCACTACATCACAACAGCTTTTAGGCTGCAGCGCTCCTTCAAACACGGGTGATGAGAGGACTGATCATTTGATCGCATGTTTTACGTACTCCTGCCAATTTACTACTGTTGTTCATGATGTTCATTTCCCTAATGCATGTCCTATGGGTTTTATTTTCTGGCAGCTCAGCTCATGGATCTGAGCTTTTCAGCAGATCTGAATGCATCGCCTGAAAGACCAAATTCGTTTCCCTTAAGTCAACATCTGAGCTGCAGCAATAATAGTGACTGACAAAAAAAAGGCAAATAAATAACTGATGGATTACCCATGAAAAGTACTGGTTTGAACTGAAAGAGCGGCCACCTCAGAAAAACAGAGGGAGCACTGTCATCAATCTTAAATGCTACAGTGTGCTTTGGAAAGTATCTGTTAGTAATGTGAATTATGCACAATTTGCAGTAAATGGGCTATGACATGGTTTAATGCCTATATGTGTAGGACTGAGAGTCTACTTACCATCCTATGAGGCTGTTTGCCTGCTGACAGTCACCATAATTATTCATGTCATGACTTGTTCATTGACCTCTAAACAAATATTCAATACAACGTGCAACTTTACAAGATAAAAAAATAAGGGTCCAAACATTATTCTATGTGCACAAAGTTGTCTTATTACAAACAAGGTCACACTGGTTGCAACACACATACCGTTGTCAAACTAAATGTACTTTTAAAATGTCAGAGGAAAGATTTTCATAATCACAAATGATTGCTTATTCGACTCTTTGGAAAATGTGATGTGAAAACTGCATATTTACGTCATTGTTTGGATTTCTACTGGACAGATTTAGTGATAAGCAACCCTGAAATCGTCATCAACTCAAGGAGCTCACAGTTTCTGTTTATTCACAATTCTTCTATGTTGTATGACATTTTAAGGAATCTTAAATGGACGAGATCATTTCTATGTTTGCCTCTTTATTTGCGGCAACATTATGCCAGTTTTAATGGAGCATGAAACTCCAGGCTGCCAAAACAAATTTCTCTACCATTTTATACAGAGACGATACAGAATTCATTAAATCTGAACGGCTTTTATGATTATGGTAACATGCCGGGCTCTCTAAACAGGATAATGTGTCTTTTGTGAGACATGAGTTAAATGAAAACAAACACAGCAGTGTTCCCCTTCACTTAAGTCTTATTTGTTGTAAACTGGCCTGACATTTAGTCCAAATAGATCTTTAAAAAAAAAGTCACATTTTCTAGCCTTTGCCTGCCACTAACTTAGTTTTATGTTTAGCATGAATGTGCCTGGGGACAGTTCTTTATCCATTAACACATAAGAACAGTCAAATATTGTTTTGTGGCCACATTATGAAATAAATTGCTTTCATTTCCTTTGCTTGTATGTTCTGCCCCTGTGGCCAAATTGACTTGATTTAGAATAAATAGTAGATTCACCTATAAATGCATATTTCAGAAGATGGAAATAGCACCTGACTTTATAGCAAGAACGTTCTTTTGGACACAAGCTGGAGCAGCTCGCTGCTGATGTCATTACAAACCTAATATGCCTCCTCTATTAAGGAGCGGAAGAACAGTGTTAGCGGGATATTGTTTTGCACACACCTTGGCCTCTGATAAAGAAGCAATCCCGGGTGAGGCGGATGTTAGTCATTAGTGGGGCCATGTGCCGTTGACAGGGGACAGAACTTTTTCTGGCAAATATGTGACAGGCCAATAGGTCTCAGCACTCTGTATTCTGAGCAATAAGTTGTGTCACCAAAGGCCACGCGGAGCAGCAGCATCCATTACAGTGTCTTGTTTACTAATTTACTCCTCTACTCCACTACGTTTTAGAAGGAAATAATGGTCTGATCTGGTTACGTATCAGATTAAGAGTTTACATTAATGAAATCACGATAA
Source organism: Psettodes erumei (assembly GCA_016785225.1). Lineage (NCBI taxonomy): Eukaryota > Metazoa > Chordata > Actinopteri > Pleuronectiformes > Psettodidae > Psettodes > Psettodes erumei. Next base: position 657,963 of record JAFBJZ010000670.1, read on the forward strand.
GCTTATGAAATACCACACATATTTAAGATGACACAGTTTTTTCCTCGGCGAGTAAATTCACCCAGTTACATTCCACTACTCGCAATTTTCTGCCAATAGAGAGATTTGAGTCACCTTCTGACTCTGATGTATTTCCTGTCATGTTTACTTCCTGTTTTTGTCTGTTTTCCACCTTTGTGATTGTCTGCCACACTCTAATGTGTTCCACCTGTGCCCTATTATCCCTGCCTTCCTTTAGCAGACTTTAATCCTCTGTCTTCACCCTGGTCATTTGTGGGTCACATCCTGTACATGCCCATGTGCCTGACGTTTCTGTGACTATCCCCAGGATTTTTACTTGTAATGAAGTATTTTTACACTGTTGAATTGGATCAGAATATTTATTCCACCACTGACAGTTTTATCCTCTTTTCCCCCTTTGATGCAATCCGTCAAGTGGTGTTTTTCTCTTCACCTAAAGTAAACTACCACCACTTATGGGTGTAACTTCAAGTAAAATAAACACAAGATGTGTTTTATGCATTAGACTGTTTTAATCGGGCTGATTTATTGCTGTTTTTGGTTTACGATTCAGCACCAGTGCCTCATGTTTGATTTTGATAGTTTAAAGAATGAGGTGCTCTTGGTGTTACGTTGCACCCAGATGTGGCCAAAAAAGGTGAAGGAATGTGGCGTGCTGTGTGTGCTTGCGTGTTTTCCCACCGTTGGCTCTTGATGACAGTCATTCAGATATGAGAGTGGTTGGAATGGGAGGATGTGATCGCCTTTCCTGCTGAACATGAGCCACTCTCATCACTGGGGTCATTTGCATTTTATACCCAGCGATTCTCGGATGAAAATTCTCAGGGGAAAGAATGAAACAGGTAAATGATCCATAGAAATGACACTTGAGAGATTGTACAGTGCCTGAATGGGAACACTGCCGGCACTTATCTGGTGCAGCTGGTGGAACATGATTCGTACTGGCTTGCAGACTATCAAGGTGGAGATATAAATGCTGCACCCCGGATGCGATCTCGCCATGGTTCTGTCTGCATGCAGCATCTAACACGGCTTCAGAGCCCCCAGTGAAAACTTTGCACACTCATCATCACATAAATGGGCCCATTAATCCCACTCAGCAGCTAATAATAAACCTCTTAAATCTCTAACTGATCAATTATCCCCGCTGAGATTAACTCAACAAAAGACATTCAAACTGCACTAAGTGAAAATGTCAAAAACATGAACAAGAGCCTGTTTGTGTATGTAAGTAAGTGTGTGTGTGTGACTGGCTTTTACGACTCAGTTGGATGCTTAAGGTTGTGAATGTGACGCTTTGCTCCCAGTCATCCTGGCATAGCAAGAACAAATCTATCTGCAGAGTCTGTGTGAAGGGGTGTCAGGATGTTAACTCTTGGCAACCTTTATTTTTTCCAGCTTACAGCACTGGGTAATGATTCCCAGCAGGCACCACAAGACTTCTGCAGTTTGTGCGGTTATAGTTAGCAGAGGCACAGACAGGAGCTCTCACCTTTCACTGCACATACGTTGCATGTGTGGGCAGCATGGCTGTGGAAATCTGTTTCCTTGCACATCCGCTAATGCAACCGGTGGAAGCAAACACCTCATAAATTGGGCGCCTGTACATTCTGAATGAACTTTACCATCACCACAATACTCCCACTTCCTACTTCAGATATGTCATTGATTAATCACATATTGGAATGAATTTCAGTCAGAGTTGCAATTTTGTTGAGCGAAACAGACAACCATGTTTGGGGAAATATGCTTCTTTTTTCTTACTGAGAGTTACATTAGAAGTACGATACAAATCTCATTTATGTACGGTGATTATGGAGCTTCTGCCGATAGCTGTTTAGCATGTCTTAGCATAAAAACAAGATTAAAAAGGAAAAACAGTCAGGTTTAGGTCTACAAAAACAAAATGTAAACATTTTACAAGGAGTTGAAAGCTTATTTCAATTTATGTTGCCTTTACAAAGATTTTATACATTAGTTAGTAAACTTTAGAGATGCTGGTGGGCAGATTTTGTCATCTTTGGACATACAAACTGTTTTGAATGCTTAGCACCGTTGCCTCACAGCAAGAAGGTTCTCGGTTTAAAGCCTGCTTCTGTATGCATATGCAGGTTCTCCCTCACATGGATGGAGAGTTCTCCCGGTGACTCCAGCATCCTCTTACTCCAAAGAGATTGATTGGTGACTCTAGATTGCCCCAGCAACCCTGAGCAGTATAGCAAATGGATGGATGGATGCTGAGTCTCTCATCCCACCTGCTGTCAGAAGGTGAATAAATGTATTTCCCAAGATGTCAAACTACTTCTCTATGCGAATCCTTATGCAAATAACACATATTGATTAAACACTCTGGGTGAAAGCTACTTTTCAATCACACTGTTTGTGTTTGGATAAACAGGAAAAGGCCACTGTCTCTCCCCTAATCATTCTGCCGCCCTCACCGCTGCCTTCCTGCTGTTTTCATCAGTGTCTCCAGGGTGCCAGTGTTGTTTTTAATGGCTACTGGGCAGAGCACCTCACGCTGCAAAAAAAGATTAATTACAACTTAGCAGTGCCTTCCTCACCTCCGCACCCCCCCCCATAACCAATTGACACGCATGGTGTTGAATGAATGCAAAGTCAAAACATGCATAATCAAACAGAGCCCTTTGTCGAGAGAGCAATCATCTCGTCAGGGATAATGCCTGTGCCATGGCACGACCGGCCCTGTTAACACTGGAGCACGGAGGGGAAACCAGCCCACAGAAAATTGCACTGGAGCATCCTTGTAACTCAGTGGATAGAAAGAGGTTTTTAGGGAGTGAAGTGGAGACTGGTGGTGGGATAAGGCTTGCAGAAAGTACGTTAGCTGACATTTATGCAGGGATATGCAGATGAGGAAGGCTGCGCTATTTTACAGACGTTCGTGGAAAAAGTAAAAGGTCACTTAACAGTCGTGGTCTGATGCTGGCAGCATAACATTTCCAAGGCGTGTTCTCATTATGTACTTTGTACAGAGAGTATCTGAAATTGTGCACGTGTGTATGTGACAACTTATCTTAAAATAGAGAATTCCAAGGGACACTGCAAGCTTGCTATTGTGTGCCTCAAACACGAGAATTAGAAAAAATATATATATATTTTTAAATATTATGTTTTTCATTTCATTGCATTGAACTGAACAGTATAACAGTTCATTTCAAGTCCACCTGAATTTAATTTCACATAATATCTAAATATATAGAATTTAGAAGACCATTTTCCACTGCCTGAAACAAAAACAGTGTAAATGTCAAGTGCTGCCATTAATGTGTCAGTGCATGAAAAGAAAGATGATTAAAGGCTTCTTCCTGTTCTTACTATTTTGCAATGCAAGAGTATCTGCAAGCGGATTTTTTTTTTTTTTAAGCAACCATCCAGAGGTCATGGCGGCTAACAATAAATGCAGACACACTTTGAAGTTCTTTTACATTTTGTTCTTAGAAGGGAATAAAATGTAAATAATTGAGGAGAAGTCCTTTATCTCTTACTGAAAAACTTAATGTACTTTAATATCAAAGGTAACTTGCAATCCTGTAGCTTCATTTAAGGACAAACAAACTTATTTCATTAAAAATATATATGCTGTTGGTTATTTACATTTTAGCTATAGCTATCATGCATATTTATGTTTCCTCACATTCTGGTCCAGTCGCTGACAACAACACAGCATGTATCCCCGCCATTAATGCAAAGAGGACACATGAATTTCCTGTTACTACAAGGCTTCAGTATGCGTAGAATTCATTCTTTAATCTTCTGAAATAATACCGCCGTCGTAATTGCTGAATAATTGTCTATTTTCCCTTCACAGTCTTTTCATCCTGCTCATTAGTGACGGCTGCGTGGCTCGGTAAAAGAAGGGCGGCCCTTTGGCTTCGGGCGCCTCTGTCCCCACTGATGATGTAATGCGGCTCTAAATTAGGAAGAGCTCTGTCATGACTTTGTCTGATTTAAAATGACTCGGAGCCGACCACGCAGGGGTCATGCCTTTAAGGTTAACGTGTTAGACCTGAGTATGAGAAACATCCGTGCTGTGGGTTCACCTCTGTGGTCCTGCATGCTAGGTGTGCGCATGTATCATGTGCCTTTCTGATGTGTTTGTGCTAGCTGCCCTGTCTCCCAGACTCTGCATGTATATACAGCTAATTTGTAACAGGAAACATAATGTCACCCGGATGGTGATATCTCTGTCATCATAATGAGGTACCATTGTTAATTACAATAACTTGTCATATGGTACATATAACCATGATTATGAAGATTGTGACGATGGGAACAATGGGAGGGTGATAATATGGAGAACATTTCATCATTTATCTTTTTATATTTTTACAATTTGATGTCTGTGACGATTGTAGCGCATGAACAGCTGAACCTAATAAACACATGTAGTTACACATGTACAAATCTACGAGAACACGCAGAAACATAGTTGTTATTTGTCATTTGTGGTCAGGGGGAGCTCAGGCGCCCAGCAGACGACAGATGTTGAAGCAATGGATTGGCAGAGCGAGGCGTAACCACAACAGGAGCTGTTTGCACTCTGTCCTCTTCTCTCCTGAGTGGACATGTTTAATCAGCTGCTGGACGTTATCCCGCTCTCCCTTTTCCACTCCACACTTCTTGGCCTGTTCGCCTAATTCCACTCAGTCTGCAGTGAGGTGTGCGCCGTACCTTTTCCTGTGCCTGCGCTGAATTATTACAAGCTACCCTTCCAAAGATAACTCCCCCCCTGCTCCTCCGCCCCATCCCGCCTCGTCTAGCTCCCATCACCACAATACTCCCACATGCCTCTCAGACTCCAAGCCGGAGAGTCAAACTGTCACAGCCGTGAAGTACTTTGACGTCAGTTTCATGTTCAGTCAGCTGTATGTGGAATATAGAAACCACAGGGTCTGAGAAAATGGCTGTTTTGTCAGGATGAGGGTTCTGGGGAGCTGACACTGTCGAGCAGATCAGGACCAGACAGTGACAGTGAGAAAAGATGCTGAGACTCGGGCAGGAATAGAATATTCGATGACCTCATGTATACTCTCATGTACCACTCTGGTTTTCTAGGTAGTTATATATCTGTACAATGTAACAAAAGCAATGTGGTGTTTAATGGTTCAAAATGTCCTGTTTACTTGGAGTGATTTGAAGTTTTGTTTTTGGTCTTTTACCTGTTGAAAAACTCAGCTAGAAAAGTCATTCAGTCAGTTCAGTTTACAGTAAAAACACCACAAATGTGATAATGATAATGAAAAATGATGAGCAACACCTGTCCGCCCAAGGTGAGGTGATTGGTGTCTGGGAGGCATGGGCTCTTCTATGGTTTTCTTGGGTGAGTTTCTCTTGGCAGGGGCAGAGGGGCTGATCATGAGTTGAAACACAGACAGACAGCGAGAAGCAGCTGGGTCCATGAAAACTGAGAAGGAGTGAGACGGGTCAAACTCAGCCAAACAATCCCTGGCGACCAGAGGATGGTGGCGGCACAAGGCTTGGTGGCATATTGTCATCGTGGGGGCATGCCTGGCTGAGAGACATGAGAGAGAGGGAGGCTGCGTGGGATCTGCACTCATTCCGCAGGATCCAAGAAGTTACTCTGGCAGCCCTCCTGAGAAAGACTTAAGAGAATATATAGCCATTTAAGATTAGCATGTCCTAGCATCAAATAGCTGTTTGTTTTTGTGCTGCTGGTTTGGTTTACAGTGATTATCCTTTCGCTCAAGTTTAGTGTTTACCCAATGCTTTTATAGTTATTCGGGATGCACATATGGGGGTAGAGGGAAGAGTAACTTTTCATGATCAACCGTCCTCCCCTGAATTTTACCTCTTCCCAAATAGGCGGAGAAGAGGAGAGGCTTTCCCCAGGACCTTGGACACTGTTTTTATTAAAAAATAATCTGTGTCAGGATTTGCTCTTAAATCTTTTTTGTAAAGACATTAATGTGTGCTGTTTTGAAAGAATGCTCCCCAACAGGACAAACACGGTGAGAAAAACAAACCTTGTTACATTCCTTTTTTTTGGTCAGACTAATTACATTTATTAATCACACTGACTCCTTCCATTGATCATTCATTTCATTGGTCTTTTTAGGAGGAGGTAGGGGCCTCTTTCTCTAAGCTTGTTTTTAAATTCTGCACAGTACCATTTTGTTTTTGTGTGTTGCATATAAACTCAAGTAAACTTTTAAAAGTGTAAAGGACACTTTTATTCTAAAATCCCCTGTCTCCTTGACAAATGAGACTCTACACACAAGACCATCTGTACAATCTATGTGTCTCTGCTCCATTTATTTTGCTGATCAGGGCAGTCACACAGGGCATTTTGGGCTTTGAGAATGAAAAGTCGCAAAGCGCATTGATTCAGAGGGGCCAGAACAGGGAGAGCTGGTGGCGCAAAATTGAGGATTAATCTCAGAGTGGCACAACTGCAGAGGAGTAAAACAGCATTTGGGGTGATTGTGGAAATGGTTCCTCTCTGTCCTTAGGAAAAAAATGTTACTCTCATCACACAGCACAGGCATCTTCTGACATTTCAAAATCATAAAGCGCAATTTCAGGACAGAATCTAATTAAAACATATATGGCCGTACAACTCTTAATTGCAAATGGAGTAATCTGCCATCTGTGTGCTGCGCTTGATGAATATATTTTGTATTGTTTAACAACCCAATAAAGCAGGAAGACAGACCTCATGAGCAATGCAAGCAGGTAAAAAAGGCCATATTTAAGGGAACAGACATACAGTATAAACAACTGTCCTCTCTTATAGTTTACCATATGATGCATTCATCCTTGAAAGAAAAAAGTAAATGTTTATGGTGATGATGATGCCAGTGCTGAAAATGTGTAAACTGAGAATCTGAAAAATGAACTTCCTTATAGATTTTTCTTGAACGAGGCCGTTATTCTGACAGAGAGTTTGTCCCCTTGTAATCCACAGTGACAAAACACATCCACCGAACCCACATACACACACACACATATCCACCCCGTTACTTTTGAGCACTCGTTTATAGTTGAATCCTTTCCTTGTATTGCAATTAGGCCTTAATGTTTTAGTCTTTCCTGCAGTATTAAAATGCAATCACAATTTTTTAGAAAATGAGAATTGTTAATGATTCGACATAAATATCTGCGAGCTCTGATGATGGTAGCTAAAGCTTGAATGCCTTAATGGCACATTGGGGATCATTGAGCAGATTCAACAGCAAGACTCCCTGAAGCCGTTTTGAAGGGTAATTAGCATCACTCTATCAAACTGTAATGCAGCTGAACTCTGACTCACATGCACTGCATTTGCTCTTCTCTGAATTAGCCTCATCAGTTTTGCTAACTGAGACGATGCAGCATCGCTGCTCCTACTTTACTCAAACTGCTGCTGAGTCCGGCCCTCCTCACTGTTGCTACACCTGTCAGAACTATACATACATTATAATAAATGCAGATTACAGAGATATTGGTCACAGATTTCCCACTGGAAATTCTTAATTATCTTTGAAACAATATGTCCTTGATTTCAGATGGAAGATGACAAAAGCAGGCCTCTTATTGTTGCCCAGCAACCACAGATTCTATGTGCAGAAACTGTTTTAAAATAAACAAACCTGTATTTTATAAAGAATATTGTTAATTATCATATCAGCAGAGTTGCAAAAATGCTGAAAAAGATTGTGCCAGTAAAATGTTCATGACATGATTTTTCAGTGCAGTATTTGCTCATAGAGACGACAGCATTATCAAAGTTTTTTCTATGGTCATGTTAGGCACTCACAGTGATTGTTAAAGTGTTCAAGTGTCGGTAGAGAAAAAGTTCACAGCAACTTGACCCACGGGACACAAAGTGTTAACTAACCACAGATGTAGGGATGCAAAACCCAGGATCCTTGTCAAAGTCAGGTGCTTCACCATCCATCCCAAGCACCTACTTATGACAGGAGTTTTGGACATAAATGTAATAAATGTTTTTTTTTTAAGGCAACAACAGCAGCAACAAAATAGTGAAATCCAGGAATTGATTGCTTCTGCAATGCAAAGTAATTGGAAAAATAATTTATTAAAGTATGAACAGTAGCAACATATGCACTCTGTTGCTACATATGATACTGTGTTCTTAAAAAAAATCCACACTGAGGCCAAAGCTACTGTACATGTCCCAGACAAAAAGTCTTCCTCACCAGCTGGTGATCACATGTCAGACATGGCTGCATGACATGGTTGTTAAGCTAGTGAATGGTCATCATTGTTATGTTTTGTCATAAAGGACTGCAGACAGTGAGCACAAATAAGAGCTATGCAGACTTTATTTGTTAAGGCGCCCCTTCCAGGCATTTCATTTTGTCTTCTCTCATAAAATGTTTATATCATTTTCATCATCCACTAGTTTTGGTGTTCATTTACTATTTCATGTTAGGGGTATTTAAGTGCAGGTTGTGAGCAGAACAAATGGCTTTTGGCTGTTTTTCAATCTTTTTTTAGAAGCTGGTGGATTTTTCTTTTTTTCTTTTTTTCTTTTTAAATGGAAGTTCTAAGGAGCTGGGCATTTTCAGCACGAAGCTCCTTCTATTACGGTCAAATTTAATCTGCAAGGCAAACTAGCTTTCGTTCTCCTGAGGCAAACAAGCTGATACTCAAAGTGATTATGTGTGTGCACAAAGCGGCTACATGTGTGTGAGCAAGCGAGAAAGAAGGAGAGAGAGAGAGGATCCAAGGACTGACTGCAAGTCTCTTGGGATGCTCCATCACCTCTAAACAGTGCAGATTGGAAACACTTAACCTCAGGGCAGAACATTAATGCCATACATCCATACAGGGCTGGAGGTACCCAAAGATAAGCAAGTGAGAGGAGGCATAAATAGTGGCCTGATTCTGTCTACAATCAAGTGGCCCGACCGCATCATATCTGAGCATTTCCATTACGGTGGTCCTGGTTCCCATGGCCCTTTAGCCTGCTGGGTGATGAGAGCCTCTGTCACTGCAGGGACTCCTTTGGAGCTGACAGAATCTCTGGTCAGCAAAAGTTCAGTGAAATTCTATAGTAAGCAATTATACAGCCTGATTAAATTTATTTCTTATTTCTAACTTTAAATGTGATTCGACTTGCACTTTGTTTATTCGTTAGATTGGTCCAATCTTCTTAATGAAACAACTAAGAATGAATCAGCACATACACTGTGCAGAGGGGGGCACCTTTTACTTTTGCTGCAGCTGGAGATAGAGCAACTGTTTTATTTTTAGCCTCGTAGTTAAATATGCTCTGATTACATGTGACAATGAGTGAGACAAATACAATACAGCTTGACATGTGCACACCTCAAATCTGGGGATTGTGGAAAGGCATTGTATGAAATGTTGCAAAAGAAGAAGAAGTAGTTGAAACAAATGTGAAAACTGCACAATTTGTGTGTTTTTTTCATAAACAGTGAATCGTGTGACATGTGAAAGAGCTGCTTTGTTGTGACAAACCCACGAACAACCAGCTACCTCTGCATTATTCTGGTGCCTTTAACTTACTATTTTGATTCACTCTCATTGCTCTCAACTTTGTGTTCACTGCCAAAATCAGGCAACTATCTTTATGGGAAAAAAAACACTGCGCCACTGTCCAGCATCAAATAGCAGACAGGCAAAGTTTCCGGCTACCAGATAATTCCCTCAAGAGTTGGCAGAAAGAAAACAGAACTAAAAGGAGAATGAAAATTGGACTTAAATTTAGGGCTGCAGCCAACGATAATTTCATTCACTATTTTTCCATTTGATCGACTAATTACCTCATCTAGAAAATGTCAAAAATGGTTAAAAATACACCTGACACAACTTCCCAGGGCCCAGAACACTTTTATACCACAAAGAAAAGCATCAAAACATCAGTTTTTGATTAATTTGATTGGATAATCAATTACAAAACCAGTTTACTTTTCCATTGCCGATTGAGCCATGAAATGTTTCACTTCTATGATCATGGCCTCCAAAGAAATGCAAACATTACTACTTGTATGCTTGATGTGCAAATGAGCCACTTTTTTCTAACATACATGCATATCATTTTTATAAAATGATAATATATCTATGTCACGCGTTCAGCTTACTGCTCTGTGAGCAAGTGGTAAACAAAAAATCATTAAAGCCGGTTTGGGTCAGTGGGTACACCAGGCTCTCTAAAGTGGATTTTTTCATTAAAAGAAACACTCCCTTCTTGCTCTTAATGTGTCAAACTTAACCTTGACAGTAATAAACACAGTCTCTAGGCAGCCACTGAAGTTCAGTACAGCAACATGTAAACGGTCGCCAGCACCGCTTCACAGGGAGCAGATCAATTTTGCACCAGGTTCATCGGCGAGTCCCGCAAGAGAAACATGATGTATACTCCTGAAATGAGGGGACGGGTGTTCTTGACAAAAACTGGTGCTTGTTTTTGTGCTGCATGTTCCAGTGAAGGCTGTTTTGGCTCATGTATGGTGGTCTAATATCATGGTGTGAGGTGATAAATGAGGACCTGTCGGTGGAGATGCAGTGCTCTTTGCTCATTCATTGCCAAGGTGCCTGACTGTTGCCTGTTGACGATTGATGAACTCCTCCTAAAAGCCATCACAACAGCTCCTCTGAAGGTCCACTGGCACCGAGAGAGCCACGCCAAGAAAATAAATGGATGTGTGGTTAGAGTGGATGTTGTAATCAACAAGGCTCATATGTAAGAGGAGACTTGATGTACGTTTTACTCTTGGGGCAAAAACCACTACATACCTTCAGCAGACGCTGCCCCCCCCCCATCAGGCACATTTGCTTTCTGCCACTTACAGACATGTCTGCAGGCACGCTCAGCTTCCCTTTGCATCGGGATCCTGATTGCTTTGCTTCTCTTGCTTGGACCCCTACAGAGATGGACATCATTGATGAAGCAGACATTACGACTGAATAACAAGAGACGTGGCTCTGCTGGTATGCTGTAGGAAATGTGTTGCTGGAGGTTCACTGCTGCTGAAGCTTTGCCCATTATGCCCGCTTCCTCAGTTACAGGTATAGCTACATCACCAATCAGCGCTCTTAGCATTAACGACTCCACTGGTAATACAGGGAATATAGGAATATAATATATAGCTTTCTTTAAGGACATATCCTTGACACATATGTATACTCTGGGATCCATTATTCTACTGACAGAGAGATAAGAGGAGCATCAGTTAGTTTAATATTATTACAGTTTTAGCCTGTGGCTTTATGAATGGCAGTGTTAGTCTGTCAGTCCACCAGCATGGTCTAGATAAACTGGATGGATTAGCATGACATTTTGCACAGATGTCTTGATTCCCAGAGGACAAATCCTGCCTGCCACCACCATCAGGTCGACATTTGTGATTCTGAGTGAAATGTCTTCATTCCCGGCCATCGACTCTTGCTGTTTAAAAACGTTTGTTATTGCTACATAAGTAATATGTTTCAGTTGTAAAAGAAAAAGAAAGATATTCTGTACACTGGTGACAAGATATATAACAAAAGGCAAACAAGCATTGTCTTACCTGTAAGATACCTGCCGTTACCCTCATCTATTATTTTAACAACTGAAAAAAACAAAATCATAAGACTCACTTATGTCTGGCCTTGTTCGAATCCATCCATCCCTCTCAAGGCAGTGTGCTTTAGAAAACTGTATACATGCGCATTCACTTGTTTATCTTTGCCAACAGATGTGCAGACAATATCGCAGTTATTATCGCCGAAATGACATACATCATTGTTGAAGAGTCGTATTTGGCACATGAGTGCCGATACCGTGGGATAACAACAGGGAGACCAGGTACGGTTGATAGAGTGTGAAGCACTCTTGTGTTTAGCTGAAACTGCAGGTGGGAGCAGAGGGAAAACACGTGGACGTCTCGCGTGAGCAGACTAATATTTCTTACGCTCAGATTATGGAGGCTTACAGGGGGACTGCAGATGCTGACCACGGAGAGGTCGTTCACCGAGACAGGAGTCTGTGGTCAGAGGATGTGGCTTTATGGTGGGGGGGTATAGCTTGTTTTGTAATCAGGGGTCTTTGATGGATTACACAGAAAATCGACTGAACAGCTTAGAAATTAATTGGAGTTTTTTTTCCATTTCAATACAGCAAGACCACGATTCCCATTAAAGACTGTATTTCAAAGGATGGAAATTTGAGGAAGAAATACAACTTGAAGTCGAAACAAACAGAGTCAGACACAAAAGAAGCAACTATGAAATGCCGAAGGTGTTCCAATCAACTTAAAAAGGAGCCGGGACAGGTTTAACCTTTGCTTCTCTTCTTTTATGAGTGAAAAAATATGTGTGTTGTGATTTAAGAGTCCAAAAGTTACTTTTAAGTCTTTTCCTCACCTCATCTGTGACTGCAAGTCAGGAGGGCGGAGGATGAATCCCGTTTGACGGGACACTAATGAAACGTCTGATTGAAATACAACATCTGCGAACGAAAGCTCTCTGTGGAGCGTCTCAGTCAGGCTATCACTGTCTGCAGCACTCCTCTGCCCCGGTGGAACCAGCCGGCACGGGGGATTTAGCTCACTCATGGGCCCTGGTACATGGCGAGGATTAATGAGCAGACATGAATTCAAAGCAGGCCGGTTTCTCTCTTTTATGTGGGACCACCTGCTTTGTAAATAAGCAGACAGTCCAAATCCAACAGGTAGTCATTAACTTGTTTGTTTGTTTGTTTACATCTCCTAACAGGGGGGTTCAGTGTTACATTGTGCATCTGTATTCACTCACCGGGCTACTGAGTAAATTAATGTGCAGGGAGCCGACGGGGAGACAGCTTTAATCTCCTGGCAGCCTCTCTTCACTGGACCTGTTTCTTCACTGTGAAACTGCAGCAGGCAGCAGAACAGCGTGATGCTAATGAAGCCTCAGTGCTCCACAGTGTCCACTACAGGTCGCGCAGAAGAGACTTATCACGTGCTCTTGCTGTATCTTTGGTTAAGATCATCAAGGTGGTCATGAAACCTTAAGCAGGAAGTTACATTTGGCGCTTCAGGCGAGGGGGGGGGGACCCACAGATTGTGACACTGTAATAACAAGGTCATGGTCCGGTCAAAGAGTCCCCATTTAGAAGGTCGCACAGATGCCACAGTGTCCGCTTGTGGTTGTGAGGTTTATTGATTTCAGAGGGCAGGAAATCTGTTTGATTTTGCTCAAATTTGGCGGTTTATCTTGTAATGACGTGCACTTCTACATCCGTAAAGAGCTTTAAATGATGTAATCTGGGTAATAAAGGGCCCAGCTGTTTAACTGTGATGAATTATGACACAGCGGAAATGTGAAACCGAACAACGACGATGATGTCACTTAATTACAGTTTGAAAACAGGAGTGTTGCCGGCAGTTTACTAAGCGAGTCTAACTCCTTCACATCGTTATAAATGCTACTTTGGTCTCAGCCTTATTTTGCACAGGAATCGATGACAGGTCTGTGCTGACAAATAACAAAAATAGAACTTTAATACCACCCAGTGATTGTTAGATAAATAGACCGCCAGATATATAGATAGGTAGATAGATTGACATTTCTCTTCATTTCACTGGCATCCTTATTTATATCTTTATATTTAAATTAAATTTCAAACAGTCTTTTTCTGCTCAAAGTTGTTTAGCCTCTCATCAAAAGCTTACTAGTCAGCCTGTGAATTAAGGTAATTGATCGAGCTCGACCAGGAACTTTCCGCTCGAATGGGATGAGTGTTTTACACAGACAGGTTATCGCTGAGTTATTAACGGTCAAAAGTTTATTACCACATAAATATCATATTCTGCTTGTGCACATGTGTAGGTTAATGTGACAGGGCAGGATAACGTTTGTATTCCAGTAACGCAGGTCAAATGTAATGGGATTTTTTCTCCTCAGCACACATGACAGGCCTTTTTGCCTCCAGCCATGCTGGAGCTCAGCTGGAGATATTGTGGACAAATATTTAGCTTTGCCAGAAATCAGAATCTCTGCAGGGTGTCGATTCACTCAGAGAGACCAGTAGGTGGAGAGAATAAAGTGGAGGAGATGAGTTACGCCAAGGTGGAAAAACTTCCAACTCACCTTTTTGTCAAAAGCCATTGCTTGAAAACATTGGGACAAATGCAGGAAACAGTTACTGTGGCAGACTTTTACTGCGGGAACTCTGTAAGTCGGGTAAAAGCTGATATGAAGAGCGTGAAAGGAGCCAAACACATCGCAAAAAAAGTTTCAACAGTCTTTCATGGTATAGTAGTTTAAATTAGTGCTGCAAGGTGAGTTGGTATAAGTCTCTCTGGAAAACTCTGTACAGTTGCCCAGTCGATTATAGCTGCTGTCATTTCTCAGCAAACCAGCGAAACCATGAAAAACAGCAAGTTTGAGTTTGGCTTCTTTGGGAGGGCTGCCATAAGCCATAATTGCTCATTTCCTTGCAGTAGTGTTTTGTAATTCAGGCTAAAGCATGTAAAAGTAACTACCCAGAAATCTGTCTTACTAAAATATGATGAAAGCCTTGGTCATATTTGTTTTTTCTTTACCAGTGTTTTATGGAGAAACCCACATGCACTCAGTGGAATGAAATAAATGATGAATTTAAATCTCAGCAGGCTTGCGGCTTGTTCCCAACTGTCCAAACAGATTGGAGAAACTGGGTGTGAAAAACTAATGAGTTAATGTTTTCGGGAGGAAAGCAAACACTGGATTTCATTTCTCTGTTCTGATCCTGACGCAAAATTTCTTCCTGACCTCGGTTCGCAGCCTCCGCTGAGACTCGACTTGGACAAATCTGTCTCCTTGTTGCTGCTTGAGTTGCTGTTTTGACTCAGATGAGACACAGCAGATGTGAAGTGGCTTTACCAATAAAGAAACAGGGACAAAAGTTCATTTAGGGACAGAGTTATGATAGGGTTAGAGCGAATCACAGTCAGTGGTGCCTTCACAGCATTGGGTAGCTTTTACTATTGTCAAATCGATGTGACAGTCACAAGCTGTCATGCAAAGTTATCAAGTCATTCATCAGCCATGGAATAACACAGTGGTTAAACCTTTCATGAGCTTCAAGAATAATAGAAGTGAATTAGTGTCTTTTAAATAATAGCAGGATAAAAGCAATTGAAGGGACCATTACAGCTACATATAACATGTGTATAATTGCCTTTTCTATCATTGTCAGGGTGTTTTTGAGGCCATTATTATAGCAGTAACAGTACATCCTAATTTAAGTAAATCACGTTCAGTCCAGCTGTCTATTTTTCCAATCTCCATCAGGAAATGAAAAGGAAACAGACAGCTAGAACAAAATGTCTCACACTGTTAAATCAAGGTGAGCTTAAATTAGGAGTGAAAGTTTTGAGATTGGGACGAGCGTGCAGCTGATCAATTCCAACAATGCAGGCGTCAAGGAATAGTTTAGCAAAAATGCTGTGCGATTCCTTTAAAAAAAAAAAAAAAACTGGCAACGCTGCTTTGAGACTTATCAGCAATCGCCTTTTGTTCCCTTGGATATTTCTGAGACACACTGCTGAGCACAGAATGGTAACGTGCACTGAAAGTGCTTCTTTTAATCCTCCTGTGGGAGAAGCTTCGAGACATCGGACTCCCCCCCGTGCCAGCGAATTTACCCAGAACCACGTCAGTCACTCTGCCTGCCTCTGAGCTTCCGCTCCAGCCACCACACCGTCTGAGATATTGGATTTATTGAACTTATTCTGTGTTTGATGGCTATAATCTGATTGCACATTTAGTTGATTTAATTTGGCATGCTCATGACCAGACTGTGCAGGGGTGTTGACAGACTATTAGGCTGTGGTAGTGGTGATGGTGGTGGGGTGGGGGTCTCTTCCACAAGGCTCTGTGTGTGTGTGTGTGTGTGTGTGTGTGTGTAAGCTTCTTCATATTACATGGGGACGTAGTAGCTTTGGTAGATTGGGTTGCTTTGACCCAGTGTGTGTGTGTGTACCCAGGGGAGTCTGCTCTGCTTTGGAGAGGCGATAACACGCCTTTTCAAACACAGCTAATGAGCTCTAACAATCTGACTGATGGCGATGCATTAACCAAACCCATGAATCCTGGTCTCTCGTTGCTCTCCTCTACCTTCTGTGAAACTGAGTAAACTGATGTCAATTGGGCTGGTCATCAATGCCGCACTTGAAACATGAGGAAACATTTTTTGTGTGTTGACAGACTGCACAATTTACATGAGCAATTTGCCACGATTTCACAGACTGAGACAAAAATGACATGAGAGGCATTTATAGGTCTCAGTTGTTGTTGTTGTGGTGGTGGTGGTGCTGTAGGTGGATAAATTTGAATTTACTCATCAACTTGATGAGTTGCAAGGTTTCTGACAGTTTGTTAACTGCCACTGTCAGTGTCAATTCCGTTCCGTGGAGGCACCTAATTGGTTTTTTTAATTATATTTCATTTTAATTAGAGGTTCAAACACTCTAAAACCCATTTACTTTCAGATTAATTAGCCTATGTACTTGCTTTATTGAACTATTTGTGAATTGCTGTGTGATATTTTCCATCAACGGCCTTTAAAGGATAAAATAATATCATCTTCTTTCTCTCAAGTACTCTGCACACATTACAGCTCTTAATGTGCCCAAGGACATGGTTTAGGTCTGAATTTTAACCTGCACATGATTTTCCAGGTAAATCCTTTCAAGTGCTCGTTCAGCGTATCTCAACCCTGAAAAGGCATGAGCGTTAAGTAAAAACTGTAATGCAGAATCTTAGAAATGATGAGATGGTCAGTGTAAAAAAAAAAAACTCCAAATTTTCAGATTATTGCTTATTTTTGTTTGCAAGAGCAACACTCCCAAGGCTGGCAATGCCCATGCTCACTCGCTAAGTGTGGGTGGAGTGGCGTGATAAATGGGAGCTGCCTTGTAAGGGGATTTATAAGACAATAAAATGGGCTGGTAAATGATCTCTCTTGAGTTTTACAGTGATCAATAGCCCAACCAAGTAAAGAGCAAAAGTACACTTATAGCAAATTTAATAGGTTTCAATGATTATTTCCAAACTTCAAAAAGTAAGGAGAAATCATTTTACTTTTACTTTGTGGTTCTGCTTCTTCTGCTCTGGGGCAAACAGGGACAGAAGAGGAGAGACGAGGGTAGAAAGTGCCAGTAGCAACACGCAGTTTGAGAGAGCAGTCTTCATTTTTTATGTTAGCAGAGCGATATCTGATATTTTCTTACGTTCGTGCTCTGGGCAATGTCATAACCGCAGAACCCAGGCCTGTTTTTGAAAAGCTTGCCCACTGCATTTCAGCAACACTCAGTGACTTTGTTGCTTCGAACCAATGTGACAAAATTTACTTACAAACTTTAGATAAACTGCAGCTGCAACTGAGACCCGCCTCTTGTTGCCCATTTTGACATCAATAAAACAAATTTAGCTTTATATAATGTGTTTCAGATTTCATGCCATTTATGTTGTTAGATCTAATGAAAGTTGAAGTATGTTTGATGTTACCCATTGTGATGTGAAAATTTCATATGGCCCTAAGCAGATGTCACAGGCCCCTCACAGTGTTAACTTATTTAGTATTATCTGTGTGTCCTGCATTCAGAATATACAATTTAAGTAGCTGTGCAAGATATGCAGATGTTAAATATTTATTCACAAATGCACACCGTATGCAACTGTGCCTCTCCAGCTGTGCCGTGCCGAAGTGCCTGGGAAGTGAACGTAGCACGAGAGCCACGAGGCCACCCTGAAAGCCTGCCAGGGAACCGCAGAGTCACAAAGAATTAAAGAATTTAATGCAGATACTGTACTTTGGATATTTACTTTGGAGACCTGTGCTAACTCTCTCTCTCTCTCTCTGAGGTGTACTTCCAGACAGCACACACAGAAATGCAGCCACTTAACACCAGGAGTTGCCACTTAGCTCATTAGGTTGAACCAAGTGGCCAGGGAGGAGAGAGGGGAGTAGGCAGAGGGTTATATTTGTGTTAACTCTGGCTTTTGTTTGGTGTGTCTTTAGTTCACGATGTAAATTTGCAAATATGTGCCCCTTTACTGTTGGGAGGCGGCCTGGTTATATTCCAGGTGGGAGTGCAGTGGAGGCAGGAATAAAGTGGTGGTGGCCTGTGGATCTGCTTTTTCCCCTTTGCAGAGCACAACAGGTTGAAAACAGAAGGATGTTTTAAAGAATTAGCTGGAAAGGGTTAATAGCATGTGCAATAGTGTCCTTATCTGCCCTTCACCATTGCATATGATGTTAATAGTAACAAGTGTACGTACAGGCTGGGTTATGCTCAAAAAGATCCTTTTTTGTTGTATGAAATGTTGTCTGACCTCACCATATTGTTGAAATATGGGAGGCAATCCCATGTACAGGGGGCTGTTTGATCATCTGACAAGCAATGCTGATAGACCTACACATTTTGGTCACAACAAGGAACAATGTGTGCTATCAAACAGCAGCTGACCCAGGGGTAGAATCAATAGTCTCCAAAAGGGAGGAAAATTGATCTGAACATGCCTGCTTCATCTTTATTTTAAAACTATGACTTTGTCACCTGTACAAAAAAGAAAATAACACACACACACAGAGTGAGTTAAAATCGTCTTTCACATACATTGCAATTTATTCTCTCACTATTTGGACAAAGTTTAATAAACGGACACAATATATGATGAACTGTATACACCTGAACGCATCGGTTCCTCACACCAAATATACTGTACATAACCACCTTTTAAGAGAACAATTTTTTAAAAAAGAGCGTATGGATTTGGGCCTTTTGAAGAATACATTCAGACAGAACCACTTTGGTCCAGAGAGGGGAGTGACCCAAGCTGCTGGTTTCAAAAACATACATGGTTATGGTCACAGCTTAAAATACATGTACACGTTTGAAATAAAAATCAGCACTACACTTATATACTCCACTGAACCCTATTTCACTCAAGGTGCACAACATTCCCCTGTTATCATGTCAGACGTTTCTCCTGCTCTGCAGAGCAAGAAAACGCAAATTTACCTCCGAGCAACAGCAGTGCCACGGTGTGGGTCGCACCCCCAGCTTCATTCTGAGTATTGGAAAGCTACCTGCTCTCTCACAGTCCTCAGCAGGTGTTGATGAAAAATAGCCTCAGTGATTTTTAAAAAATTTTGATCCTAACTGACTCGATGCCAGCACCTGGCTGAAGTGTGAACGCTCAGAGCCTGTATCTGAATGACACGCACATCGCTGTTGTGCCTCGATTCAACTCTAAACTACAGAGCGACACTGAGGAATCGCGCTGAGAGTAGCTTTCATAATAAAACACAGAGCTGTGTCTTCCTTATGCCTTATATAGGCATGTCTTCTGGGAATGTCCTGTGGTGTGACACTGTATATGCTAGAGTGGGACTGACTCATGTCAACCTCTGACCTATGTGCTCTGCGTGAAGCCAGTTGCACTGGTTTATATCAACCCACTGCTCCTCTGGCTGCAGCCAGTGATTCAACCTACTGTAACACATCCACAAATCTGGAATACTGACACTATGCACACTCATACCCACCTGAAAATAAACTCATATATACGCACACACACACACACACACACACACAGACGTGCATGAAATATATTGACAACAATCAGATAAATCACCTTTTTAAACACATATACACTGTATACACACAGTTATCAGCAATTATAAATTAATATTGTGCAAATAGTCATACATACAAAGTCAAGTTGAGTTAGTTCTGGCAAGATATTTAGCAACTCAAACATTAACTGATGTTAAAAAAAAAGCTTCCCTTTGTTTAAAACAAATGTATGCAATGTATTCAGAAGCAAATGTACCACTGCTAATTTGTCACTAGCATGCTCGCCAGAAAGGATTTGTTCTACCTTCGGGGCACAGAGTTTTGTTCAGTGTCCCCAGCCCCCGGAGACAGAATAAGGCTAAATACTAAATGCTGTATGTAGTAACCGGGTGCGTGCAGTCACTGGCACAGCTTGTCTGATATTTTTGCATCCACACATTGAAGATGCTGATGTTGTGGTGGCACTGTGCTACATGGCATGCACAACTCACAATGTTAGATCTATGCATGCATGACAGCCTACTGTATACTTGGCATCACAGAGACACCCTTGTGCCAGAGGTGACATGTTATTTTGAGTCACAGTGTTGAATTCATACTTTATGCATGTGTGCCTTTTGCGGGTCATGTCTTTTTTTTTTTTATAGCTGATTTGAGTGCACAGCCCCCACCCCACCCCCATCAGCTTACGTCTCAATTCGTATAGTTCACCGAGGCATGAGTCAAGCAACATCTTGATGGCAAGTGGGGAACAAAGAAACATATTTAATGGCACAGAACTGCAATTATTCCCCTTTTGAAAACATACTAGGCAAAATTTACACAGTATCAACTGTAGCACTCAGCAGTATCCGAGGTTGAAACCAGTATAAAAAGATTTTAGTTTGATTGTAAAACACCTAAGTACATCAGGCAATGATCCTTTTTAGCTTATTTATAATTCATTCCATACCATCACTTGACCTCCTTTATGGTCTATATGTAAGCCAGGAATGACCTGGTGAGAGCAGCTGCCAATTTCCCACGGGGCCCTGGATGGGGGCCGCTCCAACAACACTGTGGTCACCTTACTCTATGAGGTACAGTCATGAGAATGTTTCTTCTGTACATTTTCATCAAAGTCAATAGAGACAAAAAACATTTACAGATATCAGAGCAATGCAGAGAGAGAGAGAAAAAAAAGCAGCCTCCTCCGATTCCCTATTATCTTGTTTTGTGTCACTTGTTTGGTCTTTTTTGTGTATGCAGTTCAATGTCCAGTTTGTCTTTAACCTCCAGTACCACAAAGCGCACACACACACAATACACAGCACAAATTGAAGCAGAAGCTCAAACAAGGACCCTGTGTCTTTTTTTGTTGTTGTTGTTTTTTGTTTGTTGCTAGTTGAGTTTTTTTCATATTATTTTACATGGCTGCTTTGAGATGCAGTTGTCACATTGTTCAATATGCAATATGCATTCATGAGGCTCGCAGCACATTAGACTCCCTCAGCATGGATTATGCCATATTGTTCCCCGTTCTCAGGCTGTGGAGAGGGCTGAGTGGCGCTCGGTGTCCCAGTAACACCGATCTCTGAGCGAAGACCGCTCTGACAGGTGACTCCGTCAGCCCAGCTCTTCACAGCCAGCACGGGCAGTGTGCCACAGCCGGATGAGAGCCCAACGCCCTCCAAATTTCTTCTCCACGTTCCCGCTCCCGGCGTCTTTCACAGGTGGCTTTCCGCATTCTCTCTCTGAGCCTCGTAACTGTGCGCCCTGTCTCCGAGGCTGATGTCCTCCACCAGGGTGCAGTTGCTGATGTTTCTCTCGTGCAGCGGGGAGGCGCACTGGCCTGCCCCCCTACCGTGCAGCATACCGTTATGGCAGCTGGCCACAAGCATGTGCCTCTCCTCGGGGTTGCAGGCCGGGGCGGAGGTTTTGGCGATGTCCGGGAGGTGGGGCAGTCGAGAGACGTGGTTCAGCAGGCTGCCCGTCTTGGTGTTGGGGGTATTGCTGTATGTGTGGCGGTACTCCTCCTCGATGTTCCTCCCCAGCTTCCAGCGCTTCCACTTCTTCAGGATCTCTGACTGCACCTGTGGAAAGGATGGAGGCAGAAGTAGGTGTGAGAAATGGGAGAAAAAGGGAAATGTCCTGCATGTCTTGAGATAGATTTTGTTGTGCAAATGAGGAGACTCACTTCTTTGTTGACAAAGCAATACAAGATGGCCACCAAGAGACCCTGTGGAGAAAACCAATACTGAGTTGGTCCTCTACATTAATTCGCAACAGCTGCAAGATTCACAACTTGGAGGCCACATGCTCGAGTGCACAGATCAGTGTATGCATCTTTTTCAGCCACAATGGGCAAAACCTCATGCTCATTACGGAATATCTTCTGTTTTAAAATATCCCACAGCTGCACTTGTCTGTGACTTTGAGATTCTATTCGCATCTCCTCTCCATCAAGACGATTCCCCTGTCGGCTGGCTGTAATCTTGACACATGTCATCTGTGTCCCCATTGCAAAAAAAGGTCACTGTCATTATGTCAGCCAATTAGCAGCACAGACAGCACGTTACGTTGATGCGATGCCTCCTGACACATAAGTAAACGGAGCAGCTCTCACTTGTCTGAAGGGGGACGGGAAACGCAGAGACTTCTGAACAGATCGCTGAACGTCACTTTGATTTCGATTTGTGAGATTTGGATTTAACGAAGAGCTAATTTTAAGTATGAGCTGCAGTTGTGCATCTTAATCTTATTATGTTAAGATTAACTCAAATTTGAGAACAAAGAGAGCACCTTTTAAAGTTTTGTTTCATCCCACGTCTTACCCCTTTATCTCTTACATTAATCAGTTCTCACATCTCTCCTCCACGAAACAAACTGTATGCGTTCTTTTTCAGTTTTGTCTCATTACTGAAACAATGGGGGTATTTATGAAACCTCAAGATTCCCCATTAAGCATTTGTGCATGCAATTCAAGTTTTGGTTTAGAGTCCAACCTGGAAGGAGGAAAAGAAGAGGTCGATGAAGAGCTTCGTGAGACGCAGGCTGATGGTGGTCTTGGTGGATTCGTCTGTCACAAAGATAAAGACCACCTGATGGATGCCGAGCAAGGGGATGAGGGTTAGCGTCGACTTTGCCAACCTGAGAGAGGGAGAGAGAGAGAGAGAGCACAGAATAAATAGGGAGAAAAACAAACCACCAAAGTACACAGCACAGTTAACTGTTTCAACTCACCTGATCTTGTAATCTGTGTACCTCATTTGGTGCGCTCGAAGTTTTGACACGAGAATTTTAATGATATGGATAAAGATGAGAAAGTTGATCTGTGGAAGACAGATTGATTGGAAGTTAATCAGATCTTTAAGGGTCAGGTCAGCCAAAACACGATTTCTTACTTAGTTACAGATATGTATATCATGCAGAATGTTTTATGAGGTTAAAGTTTTGCTGATGTCCATGCATCCTCCTCAGAACAGTGGGGGTGTTCAGGAAATCTTGTTTGCGCTGCTCAAAGAACTGAGAAATTACATTTGAAAAACATCACCTCTAGACACACACAGCTTCAGAGAATAAGCTTTTCCAAATGAAAACTGATGTACAGGGAAATGGCAAAAATCTCAGTGATGAATATCAAAATAACCAAAACTATCCGCATGCTGCAATATCACCAGCTGTGAATAATATATTTATATTTTGAGGGATTTAGATAAACAAACATACTATTGCTGTACACAGCAGAAGCATTCTTTTATCAGGGAACCCTTTCACAGCAGCTGGCATTTCAAAGAGCAGCAGGTGATCCCCTGAAGAAGATCACTCAGGATGTGACCTTTTTATTTACAACTAAGTTGTTACAGGTGATTTGCAGGTGCTTGAAAGCAGAAAGTTAGACTGGGCCTAATTAGGACATATAATTATTGTCCAGAGTGAATCGTGGCACTGCATTTTGGGGATTTTTTTGTGCGAAATGTGAGAAATTTACAAACCAAGGAACATCATAATACATACGTACATATTTCAACTCGACATCAGCTAAATCCAGTACGTACCAATTTGAAAGTTTCATAACAAATGAAATTGTACAACTGTGAAACCATGATATATATAATATTATTAGGATCGAATGGAAAAACAGCTTCAGCTTTTTCCCATCTCCTCATCTGCAAATTAACAAGTACACTGTTGATTTATCTTTTCCCCATACTATACACACAACACTGTAATGTGTGCAACTGCACGTCTATGTATGTCTTGCGTTCTTTGATCTTTCAGGAAAAGTACTGAAGGAATTTGTGGTGGGTGCATTAATTATTTCAATAGGAAAACAGCCACACACATGCACACAAAGTGAGGGAAACAGTGAAATGGGAACCAGCCATCCCGTCCCTGCGACAACTCAAACACAGGAATTCCTGTGAGATACAGGCCACTTAGCGGGATGATTAATGCATGGAAAATGCTGGCACGTCTGTGTAATTGGCCTGACATAAGAGCCGTGACGAATTTGACTTATATAAAAGCTCAGGGCTGACCTTTGCAAAGCACACCTACCTTACATGAAATCGGCCTTGTCGCAGTATGGACAGAGGGCAACTACACAGCTGAGCAGTTTTCTGAACAACTGCTGAGCAGCTTCGGGAAAGAAATCATATTTCTTTAATCCAAAAACCTTTGACTCTTATCATGTTTCCCTGACGTTAGGCCTAAAGCAGAGACAGCCTTTTACGCTTTATGAATAAATGAGGTGTGTTTAATATTGTACATTATGAATGGAAATTGAGATGCCGAAAAAAAGATGAGATGCTGAAGAAAAAGTCAAAATGTACATGGGTATACATGTAAGAGTTTGGGGCAAATACAATTCTTCCCCAGAGCAAATTCAGTGCACAAGTTATAAACATGGCTCTTCGCATAAGAATAATCATGGCTTACATTGCAGGATGTGAAAGAAGAGATGGTCAGAAAAAGCAACATAATGAGAGGAAGGAAGGAATGGGAAATTACCACAACTGCCAGCAGTATCGGGGAACGAATGATCCACCAGTAATTCATGTTTATGTTTTGTCCCCAGCACCTGAGAAAGAAAAGCATGGTTGGAAACATCAGTGGGAGACAAACCATAAATATTTCCCGTACTTTACATAAAAGATTTAGCCTGCTTTTTGAACATGTAGCATCTATGACACGATGTAGCATGTGTGCTCTTTTCGAGAATGCATTCCTCTCCTGCGGCTGATGAGGAGGGAAGCAACACTGCCGGGTTTTTTTTTAAGTTTACATAATTCATAATGTGTCAGCAGTTTTAAAATGTGAGGCCTTGAAATCCCTTTCACCCCATTTGCTGCCGTAGTGTACGGATTAGATCCGTAGATGCTGCATGACAGAAGTTATTATGAAATATTAAAGAGGCGCAAACACAACTGCTGTTCTGACATGGACCTCTATATTTGGCGTCCTGCAGAAGATAAAACGGGCCTGTGTGAGAAGTTTAATTGCAGCCAACTTCTCATGTAGTAATTATGTGCTAAATTGACCACGAGCTGCCGAGTATCGACGCTCATATGTTTAGGAGACGGACCATCTGCCAACTTTTGTGGTGGGGCGGTACGTGGTGCTGTTATGACTGAGGAATCAACACGAATGAGCTAAAAATGTGTTTGTCAGGTTTGGCTGGTTGAGAACCAGAGAAAGAGAGGGAGAGCACTGTGGAAACTTACTCTTGATTTTCATACAGGTATTTAACTGTCACCCACGGCACAAGGAATAATAATGGGGTACCTGTGAAGAAACGAGAGCTGTCTAAATGCAAAGCAGACATTTTGGACACCAGTGTTTCAGCCTTCTGCATTCATCTATAATGACTTAATTTCGTTTCCTTGCAAAATGTATCACACAGCACAGGATGAACTTGCATGCACTGACTTATTACTCCACTTATAAACACACGCAATCATAGACAAACGCAGACTCGCAACCACGCAACAAGCCAGCTCACCCCAGCCGATGCACAGGTAGATTTTGAAGTAGTTCCTCTCTGTAAACACAGTGATCACCAGGAGGTTGTGGAGGTAGATGCCTTCCACCAGTAGCCAGTAGGTGTTGGCCATGATACTGTACTGCATCATCACCAAGGCGATGCGACAGCTAATCGTAATCTGCAAGAGGGGGAGTCGAGTTTTGTTTTGTTTTTTTCTTTTACTCATGCCATAATGTCGAGCTGTGTGATGCTCAACATTCTTTCGCTGTGAATGATGTGAGTGGCGAGCAGCAGCAGATGGGGAACTCCTTTTTGCCGCTGGGGGATTCAGGCTTTTTGTGCCTGCAGTGACCAAGTTGTACAGCAGCAGCAACCTTAGCCCCATCCTCAGCCAGCTGTGACACCCCCTTCCCTGCCCCCAACACAAACAACAAGCACAAACACTCTACACATCAGCCTACGTAGTGGATCCTCCCCTCTTTAATGGATGATTAGCTCCTGCAATTATCTCGGTGGTTACCATTACCCTTTCACGACATTACTATGATTACTTTCTGATTATGCAACTACTTTTACTGTATCTATTCATTTATAGAGTTGTAGTGTACCATTATACAAATCATAATAGTATGGCTGTGCAGACTTTCAGGTCTGTGCAGCCTTGAGTACTTTTTAGCTTTGTTCTGTTTCTCTCATTTGGGTTTTTTTGGTTCCTTAAGTGACGGCTGAAATGTAAAGGTGTGATGTTAAAGAAATTAGCAGACCCTACTTTTAGCAAAAAGAAAGAACAAATCCAAACATTTGATCCTTCCCCTCCAGTCATGTTTGTACAGTCTACTTAGTGATCCCCGTTTGTAGCGTGTCGTTCAGCCGCAAATCACTCACACCGACCTCATTGTTGACAAGCAGCTCCACTGGAGGCATGGAAGCCTGGGGGAATCCCTGCTCCTGGTCCCTGCTGAGGTCCTGCGATGTGATGTTGGCCACCAGCAGAGCGTCTTTGATGAGGATGGACAGCGCTCGCAGGATGAAGGAGGCAAACAGATTCATGTGGATGTTGTTCCTCATGCAGTGCAGTTTCCTAAGGAATGAGAGGCGACAATGGTCTCCACAGCAGAACTGACGTTTCATTTCACTTTCACCCAAAATGTGCTGATACTACTGCAAACATTATTTACGCTTCACGCTGTGTTTGATGCAGAAGCTACCGAAGCTGTCACCTGGAACTGTATCTGAATAATTTGCTTTGTTTCTTTGAATTGATTTGAACGGAAAAATCATTATTACCTGAAGAAAATCAGGATGCCAAGTGCCAACACCAAAGCCACCAGGGATAGAGAGTAGCCCACGGTGTACATGATCCGAATATGGCTGTAGTACTGCTGCAGATCAATACACATCAACACATGGACTTGGGTTTTATTTCTTTTAAATATGTGTGAGTGTTCCAGTTTTATTTTCCACTCCTAACAGTTACACTGTATAAGTCTCCTCTTGATCTCTAAAGCCTTTTGGAAAGAATAATGACAGATTTTTCTTACCTGACTTAGGTCATTGGAGTCACACTCACTGGTATTCTTTGTAGTCACCCACTGGCCACTGGCGTCACATTCCTGATACACCATACCGTGCTGAACTATACACACACACACACACACACACACACAGACAGACTCTGTGATTTACTGGAAAAGTAGGGTCATCGCGGGCAGCTGTCTCTGCGGGATATTTTAAGTTATCCTGTATCAACATATCCGCCATACAGTCAGTCATGTGTCTTACCTTCATGGTGCCATGGCAGATACCATGGACACGACACGCTGACAGTGGTGTTGGGTAGTCCATCAGGCCAACACGCGTAATTGTCAAAAGTCCTGTTACACACAAGGCCTGGAGAAAACATAACATGGAATATGAGAGGAAATAATCTTGAACTATCATAACCCTTACACACTTTTCCCCACAGTCTCTGTCCTGGAGAGGTCTCAGTCACAAATACAGTAGTGTGTCTTTGAAGTAATGGCCACTGGTGGCCATTAAAGCATCTTTCATCTTGACTTCAGAGCGAAGTCCTCCATCGATGACCTTCCGCTTATAACACACCTTTCATCTTCTCCACAGAGGATATAAGCAGCGCCGGCTGTTAGGGTACGGACAGCTGGATGTTCAGGTGAAAGATCCCATCTCCTCTGCACCTGCTAATTTGGCGTTATTCTCATACTGTGACAGGAAGGGCATGTGATTGCTGCAGAGTGGGAGAGTGCAGTGGTGTGAGCGCCGTGAGGGGAAGTGGCCTTTTTGAGCCGCAGTGTTCTCCCGATCCATCCCGCAAACATTCTAGCAGGGTGTAACACATGCAGGGTTCGCCATGTAGTTTCGTGGTCTCTCAACGTGAGCAGGGAGCAGAGATTGTGTGCGGTGTAGCAAATAAAAAAAACACTGCCTGTTGTTCTGCATCAGAGAGCTGCCACTGTGCCATAACGGGGGGTAAAGGGTAAAAGGTAAATACTTACGCTCCCTTTCTTAGTTACCCTGTCATAAAATACTGCACGAGCACTAATAATAGTTTAGGAATCATAGGTTATTATAATGTTACAAATCCCTGTGTCCCTGAATAAAAAAATTATTCAATCCAACAAGGTTATAGAAAACTGGTGACGCTGAAAGTCAAACATCTGCGTGTTTAGCTCACCGGTACTTGGCGGGTCTCGTCTGTTTTTGCGCTCGCACTCCTCTGTGTACAATCTCAAACTCTCCTTCAGCTTATCCAGGGTAGCAGCAGGAGACACCTGAGGAAACGAGCGGAGCACACATGAGATCACGTGTAGCAGGCAGGTCCATTATTGCCGAACCTTATGTAGTGTAAGCAGCCTGGGCGACAAAAATGTGGAGAATGTGAGCCCGACACAAACCATTGAGACAACATGGGCGCATTAACCGAATTGGCATTTGTCTGTTTCACATCACTTCAGATATACAGTAGCTGAAAAAACATCCATTCTTTAAAGCGGGGCTATAATCCATCAAGGTGACACCGTGGCCAGCTCTAATGTGTCGTCAGTATGGGGGGGCTTGCGCTACTGTATTGACAGACTGTTATAATGTACAGTGTAACACTTGTGTCATTAAGTCTGTTTAAGTTTCCACACCACGACTTTCTGGACTGTCTCAGAAGGCAGCAAAGCTAAAGAAACACCCCCACACTCACACACACAAACATACTGTAAAGGCCAGCTTCTATTGCAAGTGTGCACGGAGGCTGCTTACCGCTGGAGAAAAGTGTGTACATGTGTATGTGTGTGGGTGTGTGTCTGCACACTGTTGGGACCCACCTGGATGCTGCGGGAGATGATAAGCATTGCCAAAAGGAGGAAAAGCTGTGACATCCCTTATTCCTGCTGGTGGTTCTGGGAGGGAATATTGCAGGATGGGGAAGAGTTTTCACCTCATAAGGGGGGTGAGGGGTTGCTTATCTACGCTCGCCACACTGCCTGGATGACACAGAGACACAATCCATCAAAGCTCATTGCAAACATGCTACTTATTACCTCAGCTGAGCCAGGCAGGGCAAGAGGATCAAAACAGGAAAAGGCAGGGTCATATCCATCACAGAACAGTTACACCAAGTTGAAGGCATGCAGAAGTAATATAAAGAGAAAATGTCAGTACCCTAAAAAGGCCTGGTTAAAATAAAAGGGGTGGGGATGGGTTATCCATTTGAGCCTGACCAGTCCAGTTTCCATCCTGGCTGCTCATTCATATCAGGCATGGCCACGCTTCAAAAGGTGTACAGCTGAATGATGCAGCAGGATGGACTGACCGGAACCAGATCGTCCAGAACATGAAGCACCACCAGTAAATGCTGTTTTGTCCCAAACAGCTGCGGCTCAGCCCAGTTGGCTGCTGTCCACCTTCATCCTGAAGCCTGACAGTGTTTGGTCACCCGTGTGTCAGTGTGTGCCAGAGGTCACTCACCTGCGGTATCGATCGATGCTGCGAACTCCCTCGAGAGATTGGGTTGAAGCCGGAGAACGGAACGAAATCTGAAACGTTTCTGCAAAAAACACCTTGACCATGGAAACATTTTTGGCTAAAACGTTTCAAATTCCATTCTGTTCTGGTCTCGAGTGGCTCGCGGGAGGACGGGCCTGTGTTGATGTGTTATGGGATTTCTTTTGCTTACTGGGGGCATGGCATTTGTTCAGAAGATAAGAGCACAATGTGTCGTGACATATGCACATGATGTATGCGGTTGAAAAAGCCTCGGTTCAAATCAAAGACTTTTTCAGTCTGGGTTTTGACTGAACGTGTCAACAGTCTTTGAAAAGTCTGGGGTGGAATAGCCGCCAGGAGGTTCCAGTCACAATCTAAATGTCCACCCTATATATTACAAAGCTCTGCTGGAAGGCAGACTTCAGATAATATCTAAACCAAAGAGTCATACTTTCTAAATGGCCTGTTCAGTGTAATGACCACAGGATGCAGTTAGCATTAGCTGTAGTTCAGACTGACTGATTGCCCCGGGCGCCTGAAGGATCAGAGAGACTCTTGTCAAGTCTTGACATCAGGTCAGGACTGGTCCAGCTGAGATCACGGAACCGACTTTTCTGCCTTTAACACCATCAGACATGTTGAATTCACAATTCTGTCTCCACAATTCCTCGGGGCGGCACAAGAGGCTTAAAACAAACAAATATGTCTGTTTTCATTCAGAATCTCCAGCATCCGTTACACGGCTCATTAGGGAAGCTGAATGTGTGCCAACCACATCTTCTTGTAAAAGTGACTTAGGCTTCACACTAATGGCAGGAAGAAAACCACAGCTATGTCAATCACACCAGACCAATTGAACACCAAACCAAAGTGTGACAGATTAGTTCTTACCAGAGAAGGGTGATCAGGCATCACTCTGTGAGTGCATGACGTTTTAAGCATGTGTCCGAGCTCAGTGCAGAGGCCGACATACGTGTGGGTGAGCACATGCTTACAGCATGAGTGTTACACCAGTGGTGTGACGGTTTTCCAAGGGTTTCCCTCCTCTCCCCTCCCTCTCTCTCTCTCTCTCTCTTTCTCTCTCTCTCTCTCTCTCTCTGTCTCTCTAGGCCTGGTCACATACAGAGCTTCATGTCCAAACTCGCCGGGCCTGCCTTCACCGCTTTCTGTGACCCAGCGCAGAACGGGAGCAATGATTAACCAGACTCAGAGCTCGGCAGAGTCCTGCGGGAGGGACGAAACAGAGAGAGAGGGCATGCCAAAGTGAGAGAGAGAAAGACCAAGGGGGGGAGAAAAGGCTTTCTCAACCCTCTCTGCCCCCTGACTCCATTTTTATGTCCCAACAGTAGTTAACATGGACCGTTACATATTTGTGAAGTTGTCATGTAAATATGAGAATAACATCTCTTGTGATGCGTTTCAAAGAGCGTGAGAGAGCAAACTCCTGATTAAATGATGATGGCTACCTTATCACAAAAATATCAGAGCCCACATAACTGTCTGTTTTGATAAAAAAAAAAAAATGTAATGTATTATAACAATAATCTCTTGTGATTAAAAGTGCAACCTGAAGACCTTTTGACCTCCTCTTGCCCTCTGCATTTTGAAAAACCCTGCCCTCGCAGTTGTGGCAGTGTTCTGCTCTGCTTCATCTTGCACCTCCATAATTTTAGCTGCAACATCACCACATGCCCTGAAGCTGAACACTCAAAATGAGGCTGTCCCTGAGATGAACATTCATTCCTGATGAAGAACGCGAGGCCAGAACAAGAGCGGATTTTTTTAAATGCCCGCCCTGAAGATATACTGTGTACGTCGATACATCTCGCATGCTCTATTTGTGCATATTTGTCACGTTCAATGTGTGCGCTTGATGCAGGGCGATGGGAATCATGTAGACCTTTTGGTGGTAGCTGGAGTGGAACTAATGGGCTTGAAGGTGTGAGGCTAATTAGGCTTGTTTATTCTGCTGTTATGATATCCTGCCAGAGCCGCAGCTCTGGGCTCCCACTTACCTACGAGCAACTCAGCCCACTGTGGATCAAGACCAATCAAGGTCTTCTGGAACATGTGTTGCTTAACCCTGCTAGCTCTCTGTTCCAGGAAATAACCTGGAGCTTTTATCACTTTTGTTGCACATCTGATTTCAGAGGTGGAACAGAGTCACACAGGCAGAGCCAGAGGGACTTGTTGGGCTGTTTGAGCCTGTTTCCTTTGGTGTATTTCATCCTGAAACAAGTTATTGAGCCAAAATGTTTCATCTCAGCCTGGGGATATGTCCAATGTGCGAAAAATGACGTAATGTTTCTTGTTTTTTGTTGTTTTTCTTCAGATAAATGCAGTAACATTGATGCTTTGCCTCGGACCAAATTATTGATGCTCAGCCAGATATTGCACTGGGTGGATGCGATTTTAACAGAAATACTAAATGGTCATTGCACCTTTTGATTGAAAGCAAAGACTGCGCCTTGTTTGAATAAGGCCTCCTCATTTATATATAGTTATGAAAAAAATTACACTGACGATCACAAATGAATGACGCAAGTTCCCTGAATACCCCCCCCACACAAAAAAAACGAGGACGCTGTGTGTTCAAGCGCATGTTGCGCTCAGTACAATGGCCACGAACAATTACTGTTGTTTGTTGGAGAGTACTTACCTTTCATTTGATTACTTTGTCTGACAAATAAAATTACAAAGGGGGAGTATGCGTGCGTGAATGCGGTGCAGAGGGGAACAACAAGGATTCAAAACAAACCTCTCAGAAAGCACAATAACTGTCCAGCTCAGAAAATGCCCCTGGGCAGCAATCTGTCATGCAACTTTCCAAATGTGGGGGAGCAAGTGCTCGGAAAAGCAAAACCCCATCCCATCACCAATCTTCTTTGCCACATATGCAGCTGAAGTGCATCTATAAAGTCCCATTAACATTCACTAAATCCAGCTTTGTTTCTGAACAGAGACGTCAATCCAATAGATGTCTGAAAATGCAACACTCTTAACTCTTGTTGAGGATTGAACTATGAACTACTGTGTGCTCTTCTCATTCTTACCATGCCTTGACTAAAGCCAAAGCGAGGCGCGCCACACTCATACCTAAGGGTTGCAGATGTTTCACTGAGCATGACACTGCTTTATGGCAGCATCACTATCTAAGTAATGGGGTGAGGCAGAGTTCAGAGGAGACAGAGACTCCTGTTGCAGCACGCCCTGTGTGTTGGCTGCGGCGTGGAAGACGGGACATCGATTTAATCTAGGCATCGCTCTCTGTCCGACTAACCTGATCCTGTGTCAGACACCACTCTTATCTGCTGCTGTGTATATTCTCCAGCAACTTCTGCTATTTCACTTTCCTCTGCGTGACCCTCCAGCTGCCGTTATGATGATGTTATGTTCAGCAAACACGGGTCTTCACTCAGACTGCTGTATTCAGACTGAGCGTTGTTCTACTACCATTACCTTACTGTGGATGATGTCTTCATGGATTAATTCTCCACTGTCGAGTCGCTGCATCTCAGCCTTTATTTTTGTGACATTATCAGATCTCTACTACCGGTCTACTTTTGCTTCAGTAACTGATTTCCCCAGATTCTCTTCTGAAAATCCCCACAGTATATGTCGATGTACTGTGTCAAGTGTCAAGTGCACATGCAAGGTGCATCGCAAAAGTGCTTTGTGGTATCTGTAACACACGGAAATTTTAATTATCGCAGGCAACAGAATGTAAATGTGATCACGGCATAGTTAGATTTCAGGTCGCTGACTCAACGGGAAATTGATCCTGACAACAGCTTCCTGTACATGTCCTACTTTAACAAAAAAGAAACATATCAGCATATGATAAATAAAAGTAGAGCACTAATTCTGTTTGAAGTTAGGGTACTGAAATGCTACCAAAAAGCAGAAGCCTTTCAGTTCTACCAGAGAGCACATAGTCGCTGTAAAAATTACAGTTACACAAATCAAAGAGGAAGCTTTTCCTTTCCCACCAAAAAGTCCTATTTTTCTGGAGCTAAGAGCAGCTGTCCTCTGCCAAATTAGAACATAACATGCTGTGTCGAGTGTGCGGTATGGCAATAGTCAATAGTCATACTTAATGGTAAATTAGATTAAAGTCAGATCTTTTGCTCTTTCGCCTTCTTCTGAGAAATTAGGCTTGAGGGTTTTTTGTCCTTATCTTCAATGTGCAAAGCACTAAAGCTGCTCCTGTGAAGCTCTAAGAGTCACACGCCTTGCTGCTGTATGCCTTTCTCTCAACTTGGCGCTGCCAAATTTGTTTCTACAGGTTTTCCCAAGTGTGACAGATGCATATCTGCGATGTTCTTTGATTCTGAAAAGCTGAAAAGCATTTGGCTGTCCAACTGTATTATAGTTCTTCCGAAGCAACAAGAAATGCACTACCACAGCGCAAAACAAACACAAAAAATGTACACTGACAGCAGCCAGAGGTAAAATCTTTTAAGGGTAGATTTCCCTTAACTGTCTGTATCAAAAAAAAGAAAGACACAGAAAATTGAAAATTGGTACCTCCAGTCTGAATGTTTGCTTCCTTGCCACCTCCTGAATCAAACCCACTACACAAGTACACAAGTCAGAGATGAATTCTTGACACAAGATCTCAAAAAAACAACAACAGAACAAAACATGTTCCTGTCACAAAGTCTAATCCAGGATGTGCTTGCAAGGGACAGTATCCCCTTGTTATAACATGGTGCATATATAGTACACGCTTCACTCGCTCGCATCCAAGTAACTATGTGTAGCCTAATTTGGTCAGTCTGTCAGTGGGATTCATTTGTCAGGTCTGTTGGTTTTGTAAGGGGGAAATGACATACGCAGCAAGGCTAATTGTTTGTTGCTTGCTGATGTTTCACTGCTGATTGGAGAGAAAGTGAATATGATAATTTTGATGAGGTGACTGCTAAAGTGTCCCTGTTACTTTTGCCCCAACTGAAAGCCAAGCTTGAGCTGCTTTTACATTACACTGCATTTTAGAGACATGTCCAAGGAGTCAACGGTTCATTGTACATCACAACATTGACATTATTTTACTATTCAAAATATACTTGATGATCTACCTTCAGCAACATCTATAGAAAAAACTAATTCACAGCTTCCAATCACTACGAAAAGGGATTTTTTTCACTGGGCAACATTCTTGCCACACTATTTTCATTCTTTCACATGGACTGCAACGGGAATTTATTGTGTCTTTCAGACACAAAAATATGACAGAAATGATATAGTGTGTGACATACGGAGATCAGCACCTTTTATAAAGCTTGAAATGTGCCAAAACCAATGGCCAGCCTCATGAATTGCTCAAAATCTTTGACACCAACCCTGTTACAATGCAAGAGAGCAGTTCAGAGTGCAACCTCTCTGTGAGGATGCAGGGCACAGCTCCAGCCGCCCAGCAGCTGGATGCTTTTTGCCTCTTCTGTGCATGTGCGTCGACTGTTGACGTGTTTTGCTAAAAACATTCACATAGTCCTGTTCAGAGGTCTCGTCTGACGAACATGGGAGGGGAAACAATGACAACAATGGACAGTTATATAACGTTTGAGATATACCTGCTTGGTGTTGCCTGTACGGGCCTTTTCTGTGTTCTACATGACTGTGTGTGGGAAGCGTTAAGCGCTCGCTGGCTGCTGTTTCATGTACTACTTTCTTTCGTGAAACGTGCTGGAATCATGAACCGTACCTGCCGTGAAGCGATGGCAACCCTGCAGGGAGCCTTTGATTATCATGTTACCTTGCTCACCATCCTACACTGTTCCTGCTGCTGTTCTGGATCTCGTGTCTTGCTGAGTCATCTTGCTGACTTGAATCCAGTTTTAAGTCTTACATGTTATGATCGTCACTGCAGAGGATGAGCCCTAAACCTTGATTTTTTTTTTTTTAAAGACAACAAACTTTGACTCTAGTGGGTGTCACTAATGAAAAACTGTTTAACACCATCACTATGTTTATTACTTTAAATGAATCATGAAAATGTGAAAAAGTCACAACATCTTTCGAACATTGAAAAAAGCAACCAGTCTTGCACCTCAAGTGTGACACAGAGCTGTGATTTGTGCTTTAAAATAGGTATTTCTGTGGTCTGTACAGTTGTATTCTTTCCCTCTTTGTTTGGCAGCCGAACCTCGGTGCACCTACAAGAGTGTGTTGTTCACAGTGTGGCCTCGTCCGGTGCAATTTAGGTGTCGAAAGTGCCACGCTGTCGCGGCTGGTAATAATTTGGTAACGACAATGACAGCTGCTGTGGTTTGTGTGAACCCATCGCAAAATATGGTCTCTGGTTTTCACCTGTTTCCTCGCTGAACATTGCACACACTTGGTAAAATTTTCTGCTCATGTGAGACTCAGAAAGAAAATGTGTTCCTCCCTGCAGACTTTACACCACCTGCCCTCGGCTTTTTATTTCAGTTGGCACGAGGGGGTTCTTCAGCCCCTCTTGTTAGAGCCTAGACTGTGGTGCGACCAGGACTGTTGTCCTTATCACAAAATTGTTAAGCTGTCCATTACTGAAAAACACACAGCTTTTATAGAGAGGGATTACAATGACCATGAGCCAAGCCAGTGCCAACCACAACTCCTGCTGACAACAGGAGGTTCCCAACAGTGCCGTAGCCTCTTACCAGAAAAAAAGGAAGATTAGCTGCCTGAGACACAAACCTGAGACAACAGTGAAACAGTGTAACAGCCCAGCAGTGTTGCCAGGTTCAGCAGAAAGCAGGGATCGGTGTCCCGTAGATACTGACCGTGGTCTCAGCTTGTCTCGCAGTAATGCTGCACCCGCTTCAAACGGGAACACAGCACTAAGCTCATTTGTCTCTGCCTGTGTAACTTGCTGATGTTGACTGACCAAGCTGTTGCAGAGACACAGGGAAAAGAACTTGATGACATATCAGTAAAACTTGTGTTTTTGTGCTGCACTCACTGTTTCCGTGGTAATCCACCTGCTTAACCTGCAGATCCTAGGTTCAGTTTAAATCTCAGCAGCCATAGAGCTGGCCTGTGGGGGCCTCAACCATCTTTCCAACACATGCCAGAAATAATAAATGAAGAATTAATAATGAGTACTTGATAGTATAATTAAATTTGTGGGATAGTACTTGCATATATTAACATAAAGGGATAGTGCAGGTTATATGAAGTAGGACTGTATGAGGTCTTGATGTATAGTCAGTTTATTAGCTGCAGTAGAGTTTGGTCTGAGCACTCCAACTTTAGAGAAGCAGACAGGAGTCACGACACTGAGTTATGAACAGCTGTGCGTGAGGACGGTGAAATACCTTTTTTTGGAATTTTCAAAATGAGGACAAATATGCAACCTGAACCAGAATCTCAGAACAATTCCAATCTCGTGATGCTGAATGAATTAGTTAGAGGAAAAAATGAAAAAGAAAAGAGTTGTTACCATATATTTCCACATGAAAAAGGCATTTAAAGAACAAACCTCATAAAGCATTTCAGAGTTTTCTCGTGAGAGCAAAGAGCATTGCTTTGTCACTGTAATAAATCTCTCGCTGACATTTGCACCAATTGCGATCTGGTGTAAACAAGCGAGCAGAGAAAGAAGCGAATGCGGCAATTTGGCCTGCCAACACTTGCAAGTTAGCGTGACAAGTCAAACAAGTTGATTGAGCTGTCAGTGAAGAAAACAGTCCTTTCTGTGACATTTAATAAATGCATTATCTGTGCCAAAACGGCAGGGAAAAGCTGTGCACTTTGTGGTGTCAACAGACGTTTATGAGAAAGGATGTGGCTCGATGAACTGTATTTTTTTTTAAATGTTGACTGTGTTCCAGCAGATGAGTCATTCAGTGAACTCTCTTTCATTCCTTTACAGTAAAAGTCAGGATTTTGACCAAAACAAGAATGTCTCGCTCTCAATGTCCAGGCTGCCTTTCCATTTAGATGTGACTGTCAGGGGCTTTCTTGTGATGCTTGGACAGCGCACAACCTCACATAGTCCTGATAAGGGCTCGAGTTCAGGGACAGGAGCCGCTGTTTGACAAACAAACACTGGTATCAGAGCTGGGACCACATGATAAACCTGCCTAATTAAGTCCAGTGGAAATAAACAGAAACAAAAGTTTACAGCCAGACAAAAAAAGAGGAACGCTCTCTATCTCTCTCTCTCTCTCCACCACACACACAAACACACACACACACACACAGGCATGTTCTTCCCCCAAAAAACAAAGGAATAAAAAGTCTAGGCTCAGTGACAACACTTCTAGGAGACTTGAAGAAAACTGGACATCAACTCGTTCTTGCACTAATGAGATCGCTCCAGATAACCTGTGTGTGTTCACTGTGTGATCCGCTGATGGGATTGTAAGAAAAAAAAAACATCCACAGAATTGAGGAAATGAGGTTCCAGAACAAAACAAACAATATAGAGGAGAGCGATGGACAGAGATGTGAGCGAGATAAGAGGAGAACAACACCGGATAGGATATAGAGTAGCGTAGTTGACTTACTTTCAGCACAGCTATGTTTAGTGGTATTCCCAATACGTGTCTATTCACTCACAACAGACCCTGTGAGGGGTGTTTGCAACATCCTTACACGATGTTTAATACATATATATGTGCACCAGAGGAGACCCCTCCTACAGTGCCCTTCTGTCATGTTTAATGTTTATGAGATAACTCCAAATAGACCCACTGAATTATGAAAGGTGCAGGGTGATCCCTCTACCTCGTCTCCTTCGTCATGCATCCGCTTGGCTCTTTTGTACGTCGAGTCCTTATGGACTCTTGCAGGCGATGTTTATGTGCAGTAATCCCCTGAGCTCCTCTACGCTGCTCTGTCACTCCGCCATCAGCCTGGAATCTGTCAAACACTTGGAGGGAAGGCGAGATTTGTCGTGCGCCGCGGTGAAGCCGCACGGCATCGTGGCCCCCCATACATAGATGCGCTGTCTCTCTTAAACCTTATTTAGGCAGGCGATTCAGCCAAGAAAAAGAAAAAAATGTACATCATTTACAATGAGGAAGCTTCAGGGCAAGAGGTCAGGCTTTATGCTCTTTGGTAGCAACACAGATTCAGAAAACTCAAAGTATTAATTTACTCTAACCTTGGCCTTTTCTGACATTTGTATACCTACAATAAGGGTTCAGGCGTTCATGGCTGAGTAAACGCCATCGCATCATGGTGAAGTACAGAATTCATACATTTCTTCTGCATTTCAATTTTTCATCTCAAACTAGTTGCTTCACTTGCTTCCATAAACACTCCACATCTCATCCTGTGCAGCAGAGAAGAGGAACATTATACTTGGGTGACACTGCAGATGATATCCTTCCCAGTACGTAAAAGTGAAATCGATGTTGCTTGAATCATTACTGTACAAGACAGGGTGAGGCTGGTTTTACATTTTCATTAGTATCACCAAATCCCCTGAAGAGACCAAACCTAACAACAAATTTATCCCATAAAGAAGTAGTGTCTGAATAGCAATGAGATGTTTATTTGGAAAGTTTGTGCTCTCTGTGTCAGCACCCCAGGCTATTTGCCATTTGTGAACAGTATCTAAACATTTAATAGATGGTTTGTAGCATGCTGTCATAGAGCTGTAAGCAGATGTAAGTGTTTACATGTGTAACTCGTCCCGTGGACACTCATCAGTGGGGCCTGGTGTGCTAAAAGATGAATGATGAAAGAATGACAATAAACTACAGTAATAATATAAAATATACCTTAATGTTCTGTTCATTATAATGACATTGGGTTTGGATTACAGTTAGAGCTCATGGAAACAATCTACACTCTGTCATGGTTTCAGTTAAAACACCATTAACAGGATGAATCCATTGTTGGTTCTGGTCTTTTCGTGGGATTTGTAGCCTTATCTTTTAATTTCCAGGAAAAGGTTGTGAAGCATTGCTTTGCTCCCTGAGACTATACTGTTGCTTTCTAACCTTCGGGCTACAACATTGATTCAAGGGAAGATGTAAATGTAGTGTGGTGTGCAGGTCCCTGAAACAACTGAGCCGACAGTAATGTTAACCCATGTGGCAAGAAAGTGAATCATTGTAAGATCTGAAAAATTCATCACTTCTTATATTAATGCTGTACAAAATACCGAGCAACATTCTCGCTCAGCAGGCACTAATCTCCTGGGGAATAACATGGACACCAAGGTCCACCGGTTCAACGTTTCTTGTAAGTTTTAATGCAACATTTGTTGGTACATTATGTGGTCGCTGTGGGACGCGAAGTTAATCGAGGTAATTTGTCTGGATTTCACTCGGCTCCCACGCCCCCCCCTCCTTTTCTTTATCGCTCATATTCCTCATCTGTGTTATCTCACTCCATTACTCCCCTCTTAGCATCTGCATCGCTCTTAATCTAAATGAACTCAATTCCTTACTGCCACTTGCCAGGGAAGGCAAAACGACTTATCTGCCGCTCCATCTTCTCAGTTACATACACATTATGCACCGCCACTCTCCTCCTGCTTACCTCTCGAACACATACGTGCATGACATACCCGCACAAACACGCACACTTGAAGCACAATGATAGATGCTTGAAGCCTTGATTATGTAAACTTTGCCTCAAGTTCTCTGTAATGCTCCCAAAATAATTTCACTTTGCCAGAAGGGCATCATTTGTGTTTTTTGCTGCATAGCCAAGTTGTTGTTTTGTTGTTGGATCCAGCTACTTGTTAGCATCAAAGCAAAGCAAAAGGTGCCTCATCTTAAAGAGCAGGCGCCTATGTTAACACTTTTATTCTGCTATGCGCTGCAGAGAAATGGCAAAATAGGCCTCATTTATCATTTATTTATTCGTCCATGAATGGGCTGTGGGTTCACTTGTTGCAACTGACCCCACTTGTGAATGAATTAACCATACAAGCAGTCCGTTTCACGGGAACAGATGTTATCTCCGAGCACAAATCAGTGTGCTCAGCATGAGTTGCACTAAAAGGCAAAACAGAGAGAGCTGATCCATAAACATTGACTGTAAGTCGTCGAACGCTTCTGTGCCTGGTTTGTTTTCAATCTGTGAATTAGGGCAGGCGAGACCTACACGACGTTATCGCTTCCCATGTCTGCACACCGGAGATGTAGTTTACAGACTGTAAAGTAACATATCCTGACGTGCACTGTGAAGCATCATCATCTTCAGGCATTCATGAGAAATTGCGATACGAGGCAAACACGGTATTAACAAGTCATGCAACAATGAGCAGGAAGAGCGGATCAGTAGATGTAATATAGGTCAATGAAGTCAAGAATAAATCAAGAGTCCACAGTCTATTTGCTTCATGTGGGAGTTTCTGTGCTACTACAGCATAATACAGTCATTCCACTATGGAATATGTAGTTAGGACTGGGGATTCTTTTCAATACTGAATAATCTAACAATCATTTTGTCAATACATCCCTGCCTTTAAAATGTCAGCAAACAGAAAAATGCAAAAAGTCCATCCTAGAATCAAGGGTGACGTCTCTAATGTCTTGTTTAATCCAACCAAGAGTCTAAACACAAAAATATTCAGTTTGCCAGCAGCGAACACACACAGCAGCAAAAAAGCAAGAGAAAAATCAATCAATCTGGGTGAAAATTGTTTCTTAATTTCAAATTATTGTAGCTGTGTCAAAGCTGAGTTTATAACATCATATCGTACTACAGTATGTCAGCCTGCAAAAAACATGCCTGAAATGTTTAGGTGGCTGTGTAATGCAGGTAATGTAATCAGCAAACACAGAGTAATTAGGCAGTAAATCAGACGAGAACACACATATATGCATGCACACACACATTTTCTTGCATTTCTGTCCTTATGAGGACCCATCACTGATGACATTCACTCCCTGCTAAGCATCAGCTTTACAGTCTAAGCCAAAAATCACTTCACTCAGATGAGAACAGAAGGATTCACGCACAGATGTCACCACAGCCTCACTACAGTAGATGGATTTATCTAGTTCACAGATTCTCTAATGAAATATTACCCTAACAGACTGGTAAAAGGCCGACAAAGAGAAAAGGGATTATATACGGGGGCGGGTGTCAATTTAAATGTTTGCCTTCCACTTGCTCCTGTGGTTGTGGATAAGAGCTGACAGCCGAAGCCTGAGAAACAGCTGCTGGATGGATGTCACACAATGGCTGTCTTGAGCCGTTGAGAGACCCTCAGCAGCGCAGCACAGGCCCATGGAGCATGAATAATACTCCGCAGCAGCAGTGGGTTACTGTGCGATGAATATTTGATGTGTTTAGTGTATGACGACTCCCCTCAGC
Organism: Psettodes erumei; assembly: GCA_016785225.1. Lineage (NCBI taxonomy): Eukaryota > Metazoa > Chordata > Actinopteri > Pleuronectiformes > Psettodidae > Psettodes > Psettodes erumei. Next base: position 699,750 of record JAFBJZ010000670.1, read on the forward strand.
CGAGGGAGGGGGGCATAGTTAATGGCTGCTCTTTAAAGGAGAGGAGGAGATGAGGTTTGACAGGAGAGAGCTGCACAGCCGAGGTGACGGCATGAATCACAGAGTCAGTCAACTACAGACAGGTGTGGGGGGAGGGTCGTGAAAGCAAAATAAATGCCTCGGTATTACTCAGTTCTGCAAGCCTTCACACGGCACACAATGAGATTGCTTCATTTATAGAATGGAGGAAAATAAATCTCTTGATGTGCCACACATTCTGCTAATATTCAGACAGCTTTTCCACTTCCTGCTCCTTACACACTGTGACAATACAGAGTGTATGGATGGCATCCACTGAGCATCTAAAAAAGGTTTATTGTGTGCACAAAGTGGCACTGATGGGTTGAACATGCATATTTCTTGTTATCTTGTATGAATTACTCTTGGGAAGCATGTGCTTTTCAAGCCTAAAATAATATTTCAGTGTCTGCAAAGAGCGTTGATTAAATCACCACAACTGAATCTTAATCTTATGGGTGTTTTCCTCTGGTCTCGTGACAGCCCACAGCGGGGACTTCATGTGTGTGAGTGTGTGTTACATGTGGATGGAGATCAACGTCTCCCACTGTGTACACAGCATGTGGAGGCCCATGCCCCCCCCCACCAACGGGTCAAAGACACACTGACATCAGCAGTCTCTTCGGTGACGCAAGGGGACATGCTGTTTTTCAACTCCTACTAACAATCAGCGCCACTGAAAACTGCAGAGAAAGGCTTCATTCACTGTAAGGTACCACCGAAAAAAAAAAAGCAAAAACGCTCCTCTGGAAGATATTAGTTTGACACTGTCTGCAAGTCAAATCCTTTAATTTCTCTCCAGCCCTCATTCCAAACCATTTACCTGTTACTGCACTAACAACAAGCAGAGCTGCAGCTGTGCTCACTGCTGCAACCACTTGAGGATATTTGGGAGTGTTTTTTTCTGATAAACTCATCCAGTTCTACTGATGCCAGAGAAGAAGAAGACCGGATTAGAATATGTTAAAAGGTTTCTGAGGAAAAACAATTCAAAGGTAAAATTTCAATGTCGCAAAATAACATGTACGAAGGTTTGCATATTTTACTATCACATCAGGGCATTTTTTTAAAAAGTCACTTGAAGAGAGAGACTTTCATTAACAGCATCATGTGAGTGCTATTCTATAATTAATGTGTAGTGATGCACTTGTATGTCCAATATATTCTCATCTCATGTCTGAGTTCTGCGGTAGTATTAGACAGTATTTTGAATACGAGTCTCAGTAAAGGCTTTGTACTACATCTCCCAGTGGTGGGAATAGTCTCCACTCTTGCGGATACAATGCTGTGGTAGCTCATCACGCATGAACTGCACTCACTCTACAGTTCAGGAAAGTATGTCTTTTATAAAATGCTACTCCTGTGACTGCGCGTAGCTCACGTCTACGTGTGAGCTCAGCGCCAGACAAAAAGCAAGCCAAGACACTCTCTGTGGTTTCATCATTTTTCAGGGAATTCGGGCACATGGTTCTGGTTGAGGTCTACGAGCCAAACGATGATCTAAAGCAGTGTTGGATGCAAATACTTCGACAAATTCTCTGAAGTCACGATCCATTTCACGAGCAATGGTTAAGTGGAAGGGCTGTGTGGTTTCACAGATTTTACTTTTGAGGTACTCAAGAATGACTGCTTTCAGTAAAATTTTAATTTCAGTGACACAAAGATCTGCTTTAACGTCAGATTGCAGAAATACCATTTGCACCACAAACCCTCTGCACTTTCGCCATTGTTTACTGTTACTCTGGCACATAATCAGCAGCGCGTTTGGGTTTTCTCCCCATTCTCCTCCAAAAAAGGCGCAAAAATGCACACTGAAGGAGAGAGTGGCAAACATGATAGAAGCAACCTAAAATGAGTGGTGAACCAGAATTTACAGATCATTTATTTGTGGAAGCAGAAAGGTTGTCAAGTGGACAGCGTGCAACCCATAGGCCAAGGAGAAGGCAGGGCTGCAGGAGTTTCCAGTTGAGCAGTTGCCGCGATAAAACAACTGTTGTTTGTGCTCTCTACTGTGATAATAGGCTGTGTTGGGGAGCAAAAGGAGCTACACTTGACCCTCGACCCACACACGTTGTGAGGGAGGAGGGGGTATTTTTAGTGCCTCGCCAATGTGGATCTGAACAAACAGAAAATGGCTCAATACTGTTACCTCCTCCAGGGTTTACAAAGCAGTTGAGAGAAAAGCAAAACCTTGTTATGTTCTTTTATCCTTTCAAATCCCTTTGCCGCACCTCTGCCTATATTGATTCTCTTTGCAATAAATCTTTTTTTTTTTGGTTCAGTCTCCACCTTGCATGGAAATGTTTCTGGGCACACTGAAGAGAAATTTATTACACAGGACTGTCAGGTCGACTCCCCCACTGAGGGAGATGTGAGCGGGGGACCTGAGCCGGCACCTTTCGAATGATCACATCTGATCCACAACTCGAATAGTGGTGATCCCCGAAGAGCCACGTGCGCGTTCACTCAACGCTGGAGCGTGTAGGCTGGTCATTAGAGAGTAATCACATAAGCCACATTGAGTCTGATTGTGTGATTCATCTTTGAGAGAGACAGCGCAAGTGATGAGTTTCCATTATCACAACCCACTGACTTCTCTCAGGCTCACACGACTTCTCTGAGACCTCAGTGATACAGAAAGTAATTCCAGTCATGACCTCCTGAGTATAAGACATATCTCGATCCAGTCATGAACTCTGATTGAATTTAATGGGCATGCTGATTATTGTTCAAGCAAACTATTCACCAGAAATCCAAAGAAGCTAGATTAAGTATGAGCATATGGAAAGTAGTCTTGAATTATTATTAATCCACATCTGCTGAGCTCAAATATCAAAAGGACTGCTGGCTCGCCACCTTCGCTCCCATACCATGTTCATTTGACATAATCAAGAGTGCTGACAGTTTAACAAATGTGACTTCAAAATACTGTTTGGATTTTCATTTAGACTAAATCGATCACTTTGAGAAATCTGCAACAGAAAAAAAATACACATCACAATAGTTGCTGTTTTCATATGCGAGCCGAGCTGACTTGTTTGAGGTCACCACAAGAGAAAGCCAATGCCTGGCTTCATCCTGAGTAATGTCTTATATCTTCACTTCAGGTACCTGAAAGTTTCTCTCTCATCACCTCTGTATCCTTTGCAATCTTAAAAAATGGAGGCTTCCAATTCCTGAACCATTATTATGCTCATGCAATAATTTTATCTCCTGTAGAAGCACAATCCCTGCAACAGCTATTCTCTGATGAGTAAACAGGATGAGTCATTATCAGTGACACCAGCATTAACAGCGAGCAGGTATTGATTTAAAATAATGGGGGAAAAAATTATCTCTCTGCTTCCCCCTAACAGCATCATCTCAAACTTTCAGACATTCACCTTTGAGCTTCATACACTCTGGGGCTACTCTAATCCTCAAATTATTACTTGTGGTATTTTTCTCAACTGACTAGAGCGAGGACAGGGAGGATATGATTTAAGTGTTTTGGGTGTCTGGCTGATACCCAAAGGGAGTGTGGTTTCGTCTTGGTGCTGTGAGGCTGAAATTGCAAAGCTCTTAGTGAACTAAAAACGATGCACAGGGTCTCTCCAAAGAAGCTGGCTCTGCTTTATTTACTGTATTGTAATAGGTTTCTTATGTTTGGTGGGTGTGGAAAGTGGAAGGATTGATGAAAGGTTTGAAAGGCAGATTCTGACAAAAAATAAACTGACTAAAGCACAAACATATATAAATATACACAAACATTTCTTTGAAAAATACGTTTTTGCTCCTTTTGCTTGACAAAAGCTCAAGTGCTGATCCCAACTGACCCAAACACATCAGCCTGTCCACCTCGAAGAGGCTCGTTTGGCTTGTCAGGTTGATTAATCACACAGCTTTCCCCACTGCAGAGCGGGGAACATCAAAACATTGTCTTGGTTCGTTCGTAGGGGCAGGAAGGTACGATCCTGGCGAGCCGCCCAGACCGCAGCAAGCGAAAGAATGTGCCGGTCTTCATATCTGATTCTGGTTCTACAGAGCACACAATGCGGGGGGAAGGTAAAAAGATGCTAACCCGGAGAGCAGAGAGCCACTTCAGGACGCTGCTCAGATGGGCAGACAGTGAAATTGCTTCCAGCAAAAGCGTGCACAAGAAAACACAGGACAATCTGCTCTGTGCTGGCTCCTGTGTGAAAAAAACAACCACACAATAGAAAAGGCAGCTACGAGAAATACGACAAAAGACATTCAAAATCAAGAAACAATAAAATGCTTTGCTTTAATTATGATTTATGAACATCCCTCAAAACCTCGGCAATGGGAAAGTGTCAACTAAATATTTTCCACATGCTATTTTCCTTTACCAACGGCTATCTATCACCATAACAAGTGTATCTATTTATTGCTCTGAAAGGAGAAAAAAAAACAAATGAGTAAATGGATTTTCCTCCAGAGGCAAATAGCTTGTTGAGGTTAAAGAGGTCATTAGATGAACTGACAGTTGCTCTGCTACTGGCACACTATTGGGTGTAACTGGGAAGATTTAATAAACTCTCAACTTATTCGTTTAACCCAGCACGTGCCCGAAAGTTAGAAAAGCAAAATCACCCATCAAGCCGTGGCTCAAAGCTACATGGGAGTCGATGTCTATTTAATAAGCAGTAGATGTTTCCTGCCGCTAACAGGAAGGGATTGGTTCTGATCCTTCCCGTTCAATTGTGTATATAAACATTGTGTATTTGTGCATACACAGTGTGTTTTAATTTAATAATTTCTTTATCAGCTTTTTTGGTTACAAATTAAGACAATTTTTAGACAGCTTCACTTGATTCATGCGAGTCTTGCCACCATACCCCTCCAAAATCCAAAACTGGCCTTTGGTATTTTCCTTGAAGCATGATTTCTTTGATGCTGTGGTTATTCATAATACAAATGGAGCTGATGTGTATCACTGCCCTGCCTTTTTTTTTTCAAATTACTGTGACTGCCCGAGGAGGAACACTAGATTTGCTTAATTGCCTGTGTGTCAGGCACAGACCCTTGGCTGGTGCCAATTGGATTTTCCTGGAGGAGTGATGACTCTCTGCTCCTTGTTTTCACTTCAAAAACTGCACACACTAAACTAACGCAGGACACAGATTGTTTACCTGTCAAGGTCATCATTTCCGAGGGGAGGAGGGGATTTTTTTTGTTGTTTTTTTATTATTGTTTTCTTGTTGTCTGACAATGTTTGTGTGTCTTCATGTACGCTGGAGTGTGTGTGTGTGTTTGTGGACTAGGTGTAATGAGTTGCATGGCACAGGGGGTCTAAGTGGAGCCCAGAGGCGATATCCAGATAGACCCTTATCGCCGCTCTGTCACAATTCAAAGTGACAGCTCTTTGTAGTGGAAACTATTCTTAGCCCCCCCCCACCCCCCCACCCCCAGGGATCCATCGTGGGGGTTCGCTTGAACCGGGGCCTGCGGAGCTGCACAGGAAACATTTACGGTCACCTGATGGGTGCTGACACCTGCACGCCTCCTCATACCTGTCGCCCGCATCCCCACGGGCCATCGTCCAGCTGAGGATCACCTGATCATCTCTCCCTTTATAGTGATAGTCTCTCTCTCTTTTGTTTGTGGGCTCAGTCTGTGTCTCGCCGCACTTCAGGCTGTTTCTCTCTGCACAGTATGTCTTTTGTCTCTGCCTTCTATCTGTCTTTCTAAAGAAAGAAAAGGAAAAAAGGAGACCCCCCCCAAAAAAAAAAAAAAAATAAAGCAAGGTTATTGTGTGTCTTTCGTCTCTCGCTCGCACTCATCTTCTTAGATAAGTTGATGAGGTGGCTCATAACTCAGGAAACCACGAAAGGCGGACATATGTGAGGCTGTCATTCTTCTTCCTTTCTCTAGCATCGAGTGCTTCTTTTCTTCACCTCTCTTTAACCTCGATCATGCAGCATGTCAATTACGTATTGCACTACCCCATCATTGCCTGAGCAAGTTATATATTTTCAAGTGCTTGATAAAAAAGAAACAATTTCTCCCTCTTTTCGGTATCAAATACTTGACAGTCTCTCCTGAAAAAACACATTAAAAAGGTCAAAGCAATTGGTGTCAGATACGATACAATGCCTCTTACAGCAGCCATCAGCCGTGAAGATGTACAGTACACTTGAGCCCAGAGAGGCAATTGATCTCCTGTCATGTGTCCTCCCTGTCTTTGATTTATTTTTAACTGGACGTCTCCGCCATATTTCTCCAGTGGCCACAGTCACCGCAGACAGAGAGCTGAATGTTTACAGGCGATATAACTCATCTCTTGGCAGCCTCAGTGTCCAAACACTAGACTTCAGTTACAAGTTATACAGATCAAAGACATACAGGACGAACAAATGTTTGTGAGCGAGGGAAGCCCGAAAGTGCTTTGCAGACAGCGCTGTGATATACTGTGTGTTTGTTTGACCTAGATCATAAATGCTACCTGAGAATGTGGCTTTATCCTGTTTCCTCTGTTTTAGGACTATAGGAAAATGATTAAGGAATGATTACAACAGCAATGTATTGTATTTATAAATAGGTATTGAGAGATTGTACTGTATTTTTGGTTTGTTTGTTTAGAATGAAGGTGGGGTAGTCCTTAATATTTCCTTTGCGATAGCTTCATAATACTGTCAGCTTTTAAAGTTGTTGTTTTTTTAAAAAAGTGAAACATAACTTTCTGCAATAATAATAATACAGGCCCGTATTGAGTTGTGAATTGATTTTTCTTAAAACAGGTAGAAATATACCTGCTGGGTAAGACTGTCTCACTAAACTCCAAAACAAATAGCTTTCTTTTAAGTTGTTTTAAGGAGTGCCCATTTTCTTGATTCCAACGTGTATTGATTCTCTGTGTGTGCAACAGTCTGAAGGGCCTGTCTGTTTGGTTTCTGTTGGTTTTTTGTTGTGTTTTGTTTTGTTTTGTTTTTTGGCACACAATTTTCAAGGCACTGAGCCCAAAAGAGGTATAACGATGTGATTAGACCAGCTGAATGGCCATTAAGAAAAAAACAGCTTGACGAAACAAAACGAAACAAAACGAAAAAGCAGTTGTGTTGGCCCAAAAGGCACGTCGGCCCACTGGGAAGGTGCCCAGTCTGCATGCCAGATGGCCAGTCCAGCACTGCTTCAAGGCTGAATCTAAGACTAAACAACTTATAAAGACAGATGAACTGGCCTGTCATCAGGTGTGACACGCATATAAGTCGGCTGCAACCATCTGTTATTACTCAACCCCTGTGACTTACTGCTGACGTCCTGACAAAGCACAATTCCACAACACGGCGTGAACCCACTGTGAGCGGCGGTTTTCAGGGGCGACTGTTTCAAAAACCTTTTGGTGTGTCGCAACGGGCTGCGCCCGGCTTTCCTGACGCATATACCATTCAAACCTCAAAGGCAAGCACCAGCTGAGGCCACACATTTCATGCCAATGCCGTTTGGATCGTGCGACAAAATCCTATTTACTGAGAGAGAGGAAGGAGAGAGGAGTAATCACAATATTAGTCCACACTGATAAAGTCCTTTTGACAAACCTCAGGGTGCTGGAGCTGCAGTCTACCAGTCTCAGGTGGCACACAGTACAGTTCTCGGGAGGGAGGTGGGGGTGGAAAGATCAGAGAGCACTCACTGCTTTCAGCTTTCGCCCCTTGAGGCTGATCACAGTCCAAGTCTTTTGGCCGCCGAGACTCTGTTAGACTGCACAATGTGCTGCATGCATATGGGGGTTAAATATATATGCAAACCTTTAACAAAGGCAGCCCCTAACCCCGTATTATCATTCAGCGCAAACGGTCACATAGATAATGAAACTTGCGACCACGCCAAAGTTCATTCTGCCGATTGTGTCTGCAGAGGATGATTTGATGCATCACAAAACTGCACTAATGTGCGTTTTGTATGCATTGACGCACGTGTACCACCCGCTAATGTCTGCAAATTGCCACTAAAGACAACATATACACCAGGACATCACTCATTCATGTAGTGCACCCGTACGCCAAGAGAGTGAATCTCTTACACCGCTGCAACAGATGTGTCCGTGTTGCTAATGAATGTGTTTGTTTAGTTATGTGCCAGAGGTGTTACCTAACAGTAGGGACATTTATGAGCCACGCTCATAGTGCAGTGGAATACAAGATGCACAGGGGACTGGGGGCCCACATGTTGCTGCCCGAGTGGGTCTAATTAGGATCAGAATCACTCCTGGACAATTAACTCTCCTAACAATTAAATCCTTATATATTGAGCATTGAAGTGTAGATAGAAGCGCTAATGTGTTTACTCCGCCTGGTACATGATTAGACACATTTTTCTAACATAGGCTGCTGCACATGATGCCCATGGGTCATTTACAGCCGCCTCAAAAGTTTTCTCTGCTTTTGTTTCATAATTCTGTCAAAGAAATACAATTATTTTCACAAAGAGGACAGAATAACTCGATTATTCAAAATCAGCGTGTCCTAGGATGAGCTCTCTGCTGTTTGGTCAAACATGCAAATTGTGACTGAGCTGACATGGAAGCACCTGACAGCAGAATGTAATGCAACAACAGCACAATTTACCAAATCACATTTTTTTAAAAGTGCATTTTACATTTCACAAATGTAATATGTGCCCATTATAGTGTATTACTTAGCATATGTAGTGTGGTCCTGTTTCAGCGTGTTTCTTTTTGCTTCTAATTAACCAACAGCTACAGTAAGTGACAGGGCGAGATGCATGCGTGTAACTACACATGTATAAAAATACACAGCAATCAACATTTTGTGACGTCTGTGAGGATTCCCAGTCACCCAGCTCACGATTACCCAACAACAGTCGAGTCAGAGGGCACATGGACTTCACTTGAAGACGTTTTCACCTCTATATTTTGTGGTATATCAAGCTGTCGTACTGTAATTGTGCACTTGCACTTTACTTGAAACACACGCGTGGGTTCGACAAGACAGCAGCAGCAGTAGCAACAGCAGCAGAGCGAGTGCAGATTCCAGATAGAGCGTGGTTTTGATAACACGGCATTTGAAAAGGAGCGATAAGTGGCACCAACTGCAGCAGCTGGGGAAAAACATTTCCAGAAAACTCTCAAACTGTGTCTTAACACCACGCGAAAAAATCACAAGTACAGGGTGACCGATGTGTGGCTCTCAGGAATAAGTTGGTTACCTCCTTTAAATCGCATTCGGAATAAAAACAAATGCATGCTCTCCCTGTCAGGTCACGTTTTCACTCACGCTGATGCAAAGATCTTTTAAAAATTGTTGCTACTTCCGTCCACATTTTTTTGCACGTGAGTGATGACATTCAGTTCAGTGTGGAAATTTCATTAGACAGGATGCAATTAATAAAAAGCAAATTACCGTTGACAGCACGGGATTTCGCTGATTTCCCCAATCTGTACTTCAGTGCTGCTCATCTTCTGTGCAGCATCTGGCGCAAACAAATATTTCCTCTCAGCTCAAGTGGCTCAGCTGTAATCCAACTTTCAAAATAAAGTCCCCTGTCCTGTCAAATACGTTAACTGTCTGATTTTTTTTGTTGTTGTTTGTTTTTTTTAAGCAAATGCTTTAAAATGGAAATAAAATGGGAAAAAAATAGTAAAGTACACGGATTATCTGTGTGAGCGAGGTTGGCACCAGTGGCTGAGTGAGCGTGAGCCGCGCCGCAGCTCACTTGCGCTCCTTGTACCCGCGTGACGTAAGGGAGGTGGGGGGGTCTAAACATGGGACCTGTGTGTGTGTGTGTGTGTGTGTGTGTGTGTGTGTGTGCGCGCGCGCATGTGCCATCACATGTTTAAATTCATAAACTGACTGTCATGGATTTTCGGAAGTCGCAACTGATGTGACTTCTGGTTTTGTTATTTATAATAACATTTACTATACATCTGTATCATGAGCATGGAGGGACCTTAATAAATGTCACGTGTAACACTCATTAAAGGAAAACTTCAACATTGTGCGTGCTTATTTGCTTTCTTGCTGAGAGTCATATGAGCTCTGTGGTGTAAACAAGCTACTGCAGTTAAAGCCTGGATCATACTCTGATGTGGACATGCTGCAATTGATGATACTTATATGGGCACATGTTCCATATGTGCACAGGGAAAAATCAGGTGTGAACTTCGGACAGCAAGATTAAAAAACTTGATGTGTCTTGTTTGGCCGGGGAAAAAAAACAGAAAAAAAGCCAAAATAAAGTGTTCAGCAGCTTTGCCAGAATTGAACCAAGGATGGGGAAATCAGTACATACATGGAGCAAGCATCCAGTTTACTTTTCCAGCACATATGCCGTCAGTGGGCTTGTAGTGCTGTGTGGACACATTTTTTAGCTGCATGCAGATGTCTGCACAGCGGATTCTCACAGTCTTGGGCAGATGACAGATTTTACAATGGACCCTCGTGGCCACAAGAATGCAGAAAGCAAGGGTCCGCCTTTGACTAATGACTGGAAACAGTAGTAAACAGCTACCCAGGCCCTGTCAAGGACAACAAAATCTGCCTAACAGCACCTCGCTTATTTGCTATCTTGCTGAGAGCTGGATGAGAAGATTAACATCACTGTCACATCTCCATGGCAAATATTTAGCATGAGCCAGCAGCCAGTTAGCTTAGCATGGGGAAATGAGATCAACACCATTCAGGAGAAATAAGCCACCTAAAGCTTAGCTTGACATAAAGACTTAAAAAAGAAGGAAACAGCTTGCCTGTAACAATCCTCATTTCTGATGATCTGGCTGCTAGCTTCTCATTTATTGTACGGACAAGACTGTGGTGTTATTCTTCTTACATAAATCATTACAAGAAAACTATTATGTATATTTCTCAAAATGTTGAACTGCTCCTTTAAAAATTAATGACTTATCAATGCCACAGAGTGAGGTTGTCTATGGGTGTGCCTGTGAGTATGTGAGGCTTTGTGTCTCTACGAATAATAATAATAATATTCCTGTTGGGACTGATAATGTTCTTAATTATCAACTTCATTAAACCAAAGTCAAGTTTTTAATTTAAATTTTATTCAATACTATAATATTTGGGGGTCTATTTCTGTGTGTGTGCGACTGTGTGCAGTTCAGGTATTTCTCGTTGTGTGGGGACCTAAATCTGTTAACACAGTCCTACTGTGGGGACTTCTCTTTCCTCATAACATAAATCATAATTTTCAAAGTTGAAGACATGTTTTAAAGGGTTATGGTTTGGCAAGTAGCACTTATGGTTAGAGTAAGTCTGCAGGAAATGCATGGAAGTCAGTGTAATCCCCTCTGAAGTGATTGAGACACGATTGTGTCTGTGCGGGTCCCTGTCCCAGAGAGACTGAGGTTTCCAAACCTAGCTCCAATTTAATAGTTTATTAGCCGAGTGAACTTTGTCCCGCTGTCTTCGGACGACTTGTGTCTCTCAGTTAACCTTAGCAAGCCCATTTCATTTTATATAGCCTACTGAACACATCTAAATTGCTTTTATAGCAAGTGGGTTTGAGAGCAAGAATATTTTTTAACTGCAAGTGAGGTTTGAATTTTGTGTAATCACCACTGAAATGGCAAGCTGAAATAATCAATGCCTTCCTGAGTGATATTCACCTCCGACCGAATCTGAGTTTACACTGCAAGTGCAGGTTCTATCACAAAGGAAATACGGATTGTGCCGCAGCATAAGGTCAAATGGATGCAATCACAATGGATTTAACTGAGCGAGCCACTGAAAATGCCTCAGATACCATCAGCGTTTTCCAAATGAATGTGGAAATCTTGGTTTTTCCACTGCAGAGCCTAGCGGTATATTAATGTATATTATTGACAATTATCCAACTAATCAATCACCTCTCCTTGGAGTAAATTTAACTGCATATCCCACTGTGAATGAAATATCATCCTAACACCACTTAAATGAGAGAGAAGTATAGACTGCTGTATGGTGCAGTTGTGAATCCCTGGGCAAAACACTGGTGTTTTCTTCTTGCAAAACACATACATACCTTTTTTTTTTACATGAACTTTGCCCATGAACAGGGTTCAAGGGTGCTCTGCATGTGTCAATAAGCTCAGGCAGGGGTGAAGCAATATTATTTCTGGACCGATTTGTGCCTCAAATCCAAACATTGTAAGGTATTCACAGTATTCTGCCATTTATTATATAGGTCCCATGATTTCACGCTCAAGCATTGTGCAGTCACCCTTTATGTCCTATTCTGTCATCTGATCATGCCTATTTTGTCTTATTGTGTGTGTTTGCTAACCTTTCTTTTTAATCCTGTCTGTAAAACAAATTGTCAGCTGTTATTATTATTATTATTATTATTAATAATAAAGTTTTGCTTTTGAACTATTAACCCGTTCACCGTTTGTTAAATCACCTTTCTGTTTTATTAACCGTACTGGTAAGAAAAGCCATAAATTGGCAGCAGCAGCAGTGCACAGTGTAAGAAGATCGAATTCTCTACCTACACATTTTTTTAATCAGTCATGCGCTGCAGCAGCTGTTGTGGAGGATGCCCGGCTTTGAGCAGCAGCTTCCATGACTTTTGTCCCCTTGATGCAAAACACAAGATATGAAAGAATGAGACTTGGCTGAGCTGCAGCGCTAAAAGTGCCTCGAGCTCTGTGAGGCTCCAGTGTCACATGAGGACGTCCAACGGCCAGGCATCACTGTTCCTATTCTGAAAAGCTTTTAAATCAGGTGGAAATAATGAAAAGTTAAATCAGCAGCGGGTTGTGCATTTCCACACTTCTGTCCCTTGAGACAGTATTTATAACAGCAGCTGAAATAGCCTACTGACTCATTTATAGGCTCTTTGACTTGAAATAACAACAGCCTCTTGCTTAACCACAATTGTATCATTGCGCCATCTGTATCTGTTTTTTTTCACGAGGCACAGCTACAAAACGAGAAATGTCTGATAATTCAACAACACCAGCAATAAGACATATTGCCCCGTTCTTCAAAATGAAACCCTTGGGGCACAAAATGGAAAAAAAAATTAACTCTATTCACATATGCAAGAGTATTCTGGCTGGAAATAGCAAAAGCCAAGTAGTATTACCAAATGATGAAGTGATGATAAAGTGTGTGTGTGTGTGTGTGTGTGTGTGTGTGTGTGTGTGTGCGCGTCTGTGCTGGATGTGTATGGAAGTGGGAGGAGAGTAGTCCCCAGACCATCCAACAGAGGGAGCCAGTGGACTCTAACAGTTAGAAACACAGCTCAGTCAATATCAATAACGGCACAAATACATATTGAATTAAAGAAATATCAAAATACGGCTTCTGACACATTAAAGGGTACACACAAAAAAGATACTGTTGCGATTTTCCCTGGTGTTTCCCTTTAAAAGCACCCACCTTCTCTTTTCCTCTGACTCTCTCTGCAGGTTGCAATCTCCACACTTTCCAGTGCCCACCACTATCTAGTCACATTACAGCTCTCAAATCTGACAGCAACTGCAATGCAGGGTAAATATTTGAAGAGATTAGCCTCACTGGTAAGTGAGGTAAGGTAATGTAAACATTGTATGCATAGTTCAGTGGATTAAACCACTGAGATAAGTGTAATGATTTCTGAGGCTGGAACATGCCTATAATTACAAAAACAAGACTGTAGTCTGGACAGCAGAGCAGCTCTATGGTTTCAAGTGGCCGCAACAACTGTTGCTGTGTAACATGGTCCTGACACTCCATAGAAGCTACTCCTCCTGTGGTACTGAAACACACAAAAGTAAAAATAACTGTCCTGTGTTGTCAAGGTATTTGTTTACAACAGAATAAATAGACTGGACCAGTGAGGCATAGCTATTGCTGCCACTTTCTGCTCAGATAATGCACAACACATTTGTGCCACACACTGTTTATGACCACGAAAAATTAGTCCGAACAGAGCTGGGAACACTCTGCGCTGAGGTGAAAAAAGGTCCGCACAAACAAGCTGGCAGTGGAAATAGACAGGTGAGAGGTGCAGCGTGCAGCAGCGTGTTGTGTGTTTGGGTCAGCTGTGGGCCAGCCTCTGGCTCCTCGGGGCCCTCAGAGACAAGCTTGTTTTCAGAGACTGGTCACGCTCTTTGACTCTGGCCCCTCAACCGGCATTTGGCAGGATTGTATTTTCCATGCCAGACAATGAGATCAGTCCTCTGTGGCATACAAAAATTCTCTCATAGTTTCAAACCTGATTGGATGCTCCTGATGCGATGGGCATTTTGTTTGTCAAAATGCAGCGATTGGCCAGAAACTTTAGAGTTTTACATTCCAGTTTATGTTAGAGCAATTACCGTACATGGCATATGGCTTTGTGTGTTACATGACAACAGTAAATACCACCGCATAGATGTTTCATGCTCCACTTCCTCTTTATTCAACGCATTCTTCTATTCAAGAGGGGTTTAAGCAAGCATCAGTTTGTCAAAGTTTCACCATGAAGCCATGGGTCACTGAAATGTGATGATAAAGACAAAGCTTAAGGATCCAGTCATGACTGGTTTAACATAAATTTATAAATATTCTGCCTTTTAACAGTCTCTCAGATTTAGAGGCTGTGCACAAGAAAATAATGTGCAAACCAAATTAACTTTGACCACTGTGACTTTGAAAATCCAGAGTCCATGGTGCAAGTACTTGATACTGTAATGGCATTCGGTAAGTGAAGTGAGGTGCTGAGCAGCACGCAGTGGAACAACACGCATGCTGTACATCCCCAAACCAGGCAGCTTGAGACGACATACAAACAGCCAATCTGTGCATGTTTTCCATTCAAGGATTTCTGTGTGATCATGTGACGGCCTGAGTGGACTTCAGCCAGATGTCCATAAGCAGTAATGGCAGGGTGTTCGGAGACAGTCTGATAGATATACGCTCATGTTGAAAGGCTGTCAGCTCTGTTTGCACCCTGATGCCTCTGACAGCCAGCTGGCCAGAGCATGATTCTCCCGGGGGAAAGCCACTACAGAGACCGCAGTGGGCGGTGCCTCCTAATCAGACGTCAACTCTCCCTTCACAGGGTTAAGTGAAACCACAGGACCCTGGCTGCGTGCAGGCTGGGTTCATGGCACCTAGAGAGCTTTAATATAATGATGGACAGATTTCAGTGAGTCATTTTTATTTGATGATAACTTTCTAATCTGTACTTGTCCATCATGTAATTGTGCAGGAATAAATACTGTAGCTACACTATTTTATCTACAACCCCCATTTATCATTTACAAGCATTATGTAAAAATATAATAAATAAATATAATTGGATAGCTAAAAGACATTTGAAAGAGATATTAATTAATTTTCCTCTCTGTTTATGTTTATACAGTATATGAATGCATTATAAGAGAATTAAATGTTTTTGACAACAATATCAAAAACACTTTAAAAAGGACTTTAATCTGCTTAAAATATAGTGTATAAATCATATTATTTATCATATTAAATCTTTATATGATCCTTATTAATGCTACTATTAATAAGGAGGAGCTTTATTTCTATTCTAATTCAAACAAACATTGTAAATTGTAACTAGAGAACATTTTTAGCATTGCTCTTGTAAGCATTTACAGTAATGTGTTAACTATAATGAAATTACTCAACAACATTAATTATAAAGGTTTTGAACCAGGACATCATGTGGGACAAATACAAACCTCCACCAAAAAGCTTGGCTTCAAGCTCCACACTTTGGTAGCCTATATTAAATATCCTAATCTAAATGAGCATCAATCATAGTTACAGTTCAGAAATATCCTAAATGATTATTTACATCTTAAACACTCATAATACCACATGTCTACGCATTGTATTTGAAATGTTGCCAGTTTTAATTGGTGTGGTAAGACGCTGACTGAGAAAGAAAATGTTTTCAGTTTTCACCTTTCAGTTTCGTGACTTAAGGGTCCAATACATGGCAGAGCATTAAGTTATACTTACTGGCTACTGTATTTCTCCATGGACAAGTTTTTTATTCTTTTCTGAATGGAAAGTGCTGTATAGGCTGCACAGTGACAGGGCAGCTCAAACAGTGTGTATAATTATTCTGAGAACAGCGGCAGGTGTTTATTCCTGTGGACCATGGAGGTACAATAGAGCTCATGTCACAGAGTTGGAACATGTCCCTGAGTGTAAAAATAGCCACTGGACGGATGGCGCTATCGCCCTATTCACACAGCCACTGACCAACAAAGACACACTCCCTTTCCCCTTGTCCCTCCTTCATGTTGTAGATTTAAAGCCACACGAGCTCTCTCTTACATCCAACAGGGTTCACAAAGTCAAAGATATCCTGCAAAGTCTTGAACAGCGGTCAAATGTCTCATAAGTCTCCAGTAAATAACACAGACAGACAAAAGAGCAGCCCAGCAGGGTGTTCCCTCTCAAATTCACCCACAAAAAATGCTGTATATGATGCAAGTTTCTATTCCTGCAGAATGAAATGTGGAGCATTTGAGGCACATGACCCTTCTGAAGAAAGACACTGATGTTCATTTAGAAATCAGAACAGAATGAGTTTAGTGCTCTACTCGTGAAGCTCCCCATGATTTAAATTATTCAGCCTCCTCTATACATTTCGCAGACACACAAGCTGCAAAGCAAGTACCTACCCAAACAAATAATTTAGCAAAACTTTCAGCAGGTTAGGTACTTTTGTAAATATGAAATACAAAGAAATGTTTAACATGCAACATGCTCCTTTCCCATGACATTATCTACTACTGCTGTGTTTATGCCTGGTTTGTACAGTATTGATTGTTATTGATGCTCATGCATGCGCTCTGCTGAGGAAACTCTTGCAGATCAAAGCTCAAATATCCAGTGGTCTTTAAGGGAATTTTCTGCTTTGTGGGCTTCCAGTATAGGTCACAGTGGATCAATGGGAATAATGTATGCATTAGAAAAAGTTAACAAGCCATACATCATACTTTTATATAAACCATAACCTTATTGTTTCTTATTTACACCAAACCTTTCTGCTCCTCCTGTCCCAGTTGTGCTCCACCTCTTAAAGGATGTGGCAGCAGAGTGGAGCTTATCAGCGAGATGTCGTTTACCTGGGCTGCTGCTCTGGAGGGTTTACTTCACCGCAGTTTGACTCTCTTTTGCTCCTGGGTTTTGATTTGCTCTTTTGTTTCAGCAGTTATCTGGTTTTGCTTCATGCCTCCATGTCTTTATTTTCCTCACAGGTTTTGGCCACTTTTTCATTTGTAGTTTTGGTAATGTTTTCTGTGCTTTTTTGCCCTTTGTTTTGCCATGATTTTGGGCTGCTTCATGGCAATGAAAAGGTTTTGTTTTGCACACAGCTCCGTGTTCATTGCTCTGGCTTGATCCTTGTATTCTGTAATCCTCTTACATCTGTGTAAATTCAGCACAGACTGATAGAGAGTTGGATCAGTGAAACTGAGACAAACAGTGTCTTTGTCAAAAACGGCCAACATATATCTCATGTCATGATCTCCCCCCCTTTTTAGACTCATTCAAATTCTGCTTGTTTGCAACCTATGATAATTGCCCAGGATAATTATAGTCTCACATGGATGAGCACATTTGTGTTTTTTGGGAGCAGCAACCACCCTTACCCTGTCATGCTGCTTAAACAATAAACAGACCCATCACACATCCTGTGACCATGACAAAATTCAATCAAATTCAATCAAATCAAATGTTCAGTCAGTGATTGAAATTCTTTTGATTTGTGCAGTTGTGTGACCCAAACATAGTTTGTCTTAATTGAGCCACTGTCTGACATAACAGGCCGTGTGAAAATGTGATTACCCAGAGTGTAATTATGTGTGAAAATGGGAATGGCCAGGAAAAGGCACAAACAAATTTTAAATGTATAGGATATTGGTAATTAATCCCATAATTAACTGATCAACACTGTCCTAGTTAATGCTGACAATTATGATACAAAACACCCATTTAAAAAATCCCTATTCAAGTACAGTTTGCTACAACACAACTCTCATTTCTTAATATGACACTCTCTGCAACAGCAATTTTATTTTCATGCTAAACATTGTTATGTTCCTTGAATTTTTCAGGGTGACTGACTGCTGCTGCATCACAAAGGTATAAATCATCGTGAAATAGATCTGTCATGTCTCAAGCGCTGTTTTTGTTTTTTGTTGTTTGTTGTAAAACTGTGCCTGATATTGCTCTGACATTAATCATCTAAATGATTTTAATAATCGCAAGACACCTGTTATTAAGACACATCAAGTCTTTAGCAGCCTTTCCTGTTTGGTAGCCCTCTATGCATGTTAAACACTGAAAAATGCTTAATCACATCCTGTTGTTTGATTCCATAATTAACTCCATTAAGAGGCAATTGCTAAACGAAACTCTGGGGCTGTTTGTCTGTTGGTGAGCCACCCCAAGACTAAGGGGCCCCAATTATGGTGATTACTGCATATTTAGGGTGACATAATTGTAATAATGGGTGGAAAGCTGGTGGGATGCCCGTTCCTCCTATTTTGGCTACAGGCCACTCAGTTAGTTCCAACTGTATATGTCCGTGCCGAAATCCCATTAAAAGGCATCAGCTCAGCTCAGCTGCTCACCCCAAACAAACATCCTCATGCATGTAGTTAATGCTGACATGAAAAGCGGTATCGAATTTAAAACAACTCCTGCACTGATACTGAAACGATCTGTTGCACATATATAATGACTGTCATGCTGTTTCAATCAGGAACACAAAAACACCAAATAACATTGTTTGTATATGAACAGATATTGTTTTAAAAAGGAGTTTTGTCTTTTCTCCTGCCCTTTTCACGCCCTCTTTCTTTCTCTCTCTCTGCTTCAGTTCTCCACTTTCACCCATCTTACACATCAACGTTTTTGATTGATGACGGTTTCTCCTGGGTTTGCTTTTACATGAAAGTTTCAGTCCTGTTTCTAATTCTAGCTCTCTTTCGCCCAACTGCCGTGACGCAAGTAAGGTTTCTGTTGCAGGCAATTTCATCTCCCACAGCCATTACAGAAAACAGCAGAGAAAGTGCCTAAAAACCAGAAACATTGTGTAATATTGTTTCCTGTTTATATCTTACCATATGAGATACCGTACATCTTTCTAACAGGAGGGAAAAGAAAGCATTCCTCTTCACTTGTCGACATATGACTTCAGTTAACACTGGACAACAGAGAATAGTTCCACGGATGAGCAACTCACCGCTAAACAGCAGTGACATCTTCAGCCTTATGTTTTTCAGGCAGCGTTCCCTGTGTTTCAGAGGAAAAAAAACACAAGACCAAAAGTTTCCACATATAAAGTCGCCACAGATATGTCTTAACTGTGAAAACTGATTCAGAATATTGTATTACATTCTAATCACTTTGTTTATGACTCTGATGCCTTGTGTTTGTACAGAAAGTACTGTTGCATTTCCATGTGTGAGTGTATGGGTGGTGCACTTCCAGGAAGTTACCTGCATCTGTTTCACCCTGATGAGAGTGGAGGCTGATTTCTGTACTGTGCGTGTCTTAGATGTTTGTTCTTTGCATGCTAACAATGAATGCACGTGGTTGATTTTTTTTTACACAAAAGACTTTTGACATGACTTATCAGGCATAATGAGTTATCAAAATATTGGATGTTTATCGGCCCACACAGCAGCAAACCCACACACTTGCAAAAGGTTTACTATTATTGTTTATAATTTCACTATGATGAATGGTCTGTACATGTTTTATTTCTATGTCTGAACTAAAACTGGTTTGTGAACAGGTTTCTGCGCAGTGTCAATAACAGCTGACATTATAATTGTGGTTTTGGCATCTCGACTCCGTGCAGGAAAGTATATGGTAACGCTCAATCCTGGTTTATACCACATTCACCGCCTCCTGCAGCAGTGCCCCATTCACTAACACTGTTGCATTTGAGATAGGAAATAAGAGAAAGAGGGAGAGATTTCCGAACAGCATGGTGTTACAATGTGTTTGTGTAAGACGTGACTCAACTGCGCACAATTATATGAACCACTGGAGCAGCCCAGAATATGTCCGGTGTTCCTTTGTCCTTTTATATAAATAGATTGTTCCTAATTGAATCCAAAAAAGATCAGATTGAAGTCGATTCATCCAAGATTACGTTTCATGTTTTGTGCGCTTTCTATTATTTATTTGATTCCCCATAAACACATTCTCCACAGGGTATGTAAGATTTCCTCCAAACTGTGTTATTTGTTGTATATTCCCATTTGCCCTGGCAACACTGATGCTCTTGGTAATGCCAGAAAATCCATGTTGATTTGATATCCTAATTTGAAAAAGAAATATGAGGAGGATGAAAACACACTCGGCAGAGGGATTGTGGGGAAGAAATAATGGGAAAACTTTCAAGAAAATGTGCCAAGAAGAGAAATACCTAGAGACTAAGACAACAGAGAAGTGTGGTATATGTTATATTAGTGTACCTGCTGGAAAGAGACAGGAATATCCCAAAGCTCTGTACTTGTTTGGACCCATAACTCTCACAGCTAAGGACTGAAGGCATCTCATACTGTTCTGGGGAATTTAATATAACGTAAATATCATGTCTAGTCTGCAAAGTCCTTTTAGTGAGACTCTGCTGTCAAATGTCAAACCTCCTACATGAAGTGCAGCCTGCTACTGCCCCCCTAGACCACAATGACACAATGCATCCAAATTACACTGCCCTGTTCTTTGAGTCTTTCCCTCGCCATCTCTCTGGTAATTTACACATCAATAAGACAGTGGATCAATATGGATTTTGTCTTTGTGTTCAGAAGGGAACAGAACATTGGGTTCAACTCACCCAAGCAGAAGCCCAAATGCAATTAACCACCCTGTGAAACAATCAATCTCAATACACCCCTGACACATACTCACACACAGGCTTCAAATGCTTACAAACTGTGTCTTTTTTCCACTTCCAGTTGTTAAGTGATGAACACTTCAGTGAGGGAACCTTTGAGTAACTGCACTCTGGCACTGTGGTTTTCCTTGAGTGCACGGGCAAGACAGAGCCAGGATGCTTTTATTTATTTTTTTCATCATAGTGAAGAAAATGGACTAAGACCAAAAAAAACAAGCTCAGACACCAGCACTGGCTTTTGACTGTTGATATTGTTCCTGTGTACCTGTGCTCAGTGCCTCCAGTAACAGGGGAACAGGAGCTTGAGGGCTGAGTAATAGGGGTTATAGGGGTGATACATGCTATCACACCAGGAAACACAGGCGGATCCCTCAATCCACATGTAAAGCTAAGACTGACTACCCAGGAGACAAAGAAAATTACAGTAGCCAACACATCTACAACCTCTGGTGCAATGCGACACCAGATTTTCAATATCGGTCTATAATTCTGATGTGCGCTTAAATGTCCAAACAGTAAATCATAGGGAGTTAACAGATGTAGTTATCGTGTGGAAACTTTGGCTAACCGTATCTCTGTTTAAACACCACTGTTTCTGATCAGAAGGATTTGATACATTATGACTCACTCTAAAATACTCAATGTATATACTAACTGTATATATTCTGTCACCCTGTTTCTATGGATATCATGCTGAGTAGTTTTTCCAAAGATACTCACTTGTTGCTGCCCTATTGAAACGTGAGGGCCTTTGTTGTTGGTAGCATTGCTATGTGATATGACTGTTAACATGCCTTTTGATATTTGTTTTGTAGGATTACTAATTTGATTGATCAGTCATTACTAATACTGAGATCACTATTACTTTTAAGCCCTGTATACATTATAAGCAAAGTCCAGTTAAAGGGCTATATTTAGTTATTATAATGGTTATAGACAGTCAATAATCTCTGATGTGTTTCAGACCACACACACACACACACACAAAATACATATGATACTGTACTACCTGTTGTTCACATCCCTTTCTGGACATAACCAAATCCTCTTTACCTGAATTATTTGCATGGTGTGTCCTTTCATATCAGTAAACCAAGGAGACGTCAAGGAGATCCTCCCTCTGTGGTCAACGTCAAACCCACGCCATGTCAGAGAACTTATAAATGAATCCCTCAAATGCACGCTAATGTTTGGAATGCACTGCATTGCTCTTACTACACATCACAGGAAAATATTCAGCGCTGGTGAGTAAAAACAATACATTTGAATTTTTACAAAGCTCTACAGATCAAAATTTCAAGTCAGTTTCTAGACAATCAATACATGTCCTTAAAACGTAAGGACTGCTTAGTAATTGAATTACTCAGCTCCATTTAAATGGAATTAGTTCATTATTTAATGAGATTAATACAATTAGTTTGTCTTATTAAGAATAACGGCAACCTGGAAAAGTGGTTAATTCAACTTATGGATGTGGATTAGTTGACTTTAGGTGGGTTTCCGCCTCACTTCACAATCTCTGTAACTTAAAAATCAGCATGTGACTGGGAACATTTTGCATTGAATAACTGTATTCAACAGGAAATGAACAGGATAGCAGTATTAAATGGATTTGTTTTAGCTGTAAAGAGTTTCCCATTTAAAAACTTTACTAAAACATCCATATCATCAGTCATCAAATTAAATCTGTAATTTGAAATAAAAAAGATGAAAAGTTAGTGATGCTGAATAATTCTTCATATCCTTTATTCATCCTCTGAATGATTTTAAATATTTAAAACAGTTTATAGAACAGAAAAGTATATGAATACATACATGAAAGAAATATAATTTTTGCCACAGATTGTAGTCAGAGTAATATTAATATACTAATATATTACTATACATATTATATGCAGTTCCCAACTTCATAGTCTCATGAAAAAATACTTCTCTGTATTCAATAAAACACAGCAAATAACGAGTAATAAGTCAACTTCAAGCTTAGAATATTTCCCAGAATAGATTTTAACAGTTAATACTGTTGGTTGTTCAGCACTTAAGTAAATGCTCCAAGATATTTTTTAAATATTCTGTTATGATTATTTCATTTTCTTTACATGCCTGAAGAAAAACAAAACTGATTAAGACTCCATCTCCAGGGAGGAGCATCTCTGGCAAAGAGCTTCACTCCTCCATCACTGTGATAAGTCCCACAAGAGTGTGTGCGTGGCCTGAGATACAGCCGGCAGCGGAGGGAGGTGAGAAACGCTGTGCACTGAGGGAGCAAAAGGAGCAAAGGTCCATGTTAAACCAGAATAGGCCCCTTGATGGTTGTACAAAGAACAATCACAGCCTCTGGCTTCAACAGTCCAATTGGTAGAGGGAGCTCAGGTGTACGGCACGTGAGGATGTTCAAAGAGGTTGTGCAAATCAGCCTGACTCAGAGCCACTGTAAATATCCCCGGAGCCCAGAAAGTAATCTGACATTTAGGCTCTTTATTATAAAAACTGCAAAAAAAATAATAAAAAATAGAAGCTTCCATTTGTGGTCCTCCTGTAGGGGCAAAAGACAGAGATGCAGAGCTCAAGGGCCAGGACACCTGTAAAGGTTTGCATCATGTCTGACTCCAGTTATTATTCCATCAATCCAGCCATTATTAAATTTATTTTCCAGGTTATCATCCTTTTCTGAAATTAGCTTTAGGAATAGCCAAATGTCACAGGCAGGCTTTTAAGAGCTCCAGGAAATCAGCAAAACTTCCCCTGCCCTCACTAACAACAGTCTCAACTAATTGTCTGCGTGCAGAATATGAACTTTGCCATTTTAATTTGGGAATAGCTGCCCTTTTATTCTGCTTTGAAAGGGTGGTGCTTTTATCATGAGTCCCTTAAGTGAGTTAGAGCTCCCTACATACAGCGAGTCACGTTTCCCATGAGAGTCCACGCAGACACAATAACAAGATAACAGCCTGAGGAGAAGCCCTGACGGTGTTTGTGACATGTTTTTGTTCCTTGGGAATTGTCTCGCTTTACTCTACAACTTGGTTTAACTCCCAATGAGAAAAAAAAAACTTTTCAGCAGATTAGAAACAAGGATTCTAATGAGCAGTATGTTTGAAATGACACAGACTGTATCATTTCTACTGGACAAAAAAACAAGATTAAGTATTTGCCATTGCATGAATTTCAGCAAGTGAATGCTGTGCAGAAGATGGTGAATAAGAATGGTGTTTTTTCAACCCTGTTCTTATCCTTCTCCCATCAGAGCCCTAGTTTTGCAGTTGTGGAAACATGGAGAGAAATGCACTTTTAAAGCTCAACGTGACATCTTCCACAACTCAACTCCTCATCAACGCCACAGGTGACATCAATGCCACAGTAAAACCCTTCAGTGTCTTTGATGGGTGCGATCATCAGGTAGAGGGCATTCTCTTCGACCTGACCCTGCAGTGCATCAATGTGTTTGTGGGAATCCCTGCCAACTTGTTCGTCATCGCAGTCCTCATCCGCAATCGCAAAGAGCCCTCCACCTCAGACATATTCCTGGGCTGCCTGGCCTTCATGGATGCTTACTTTGGTATCACACCCATTCTCAGCTTCCTTAACCTTTACCACTGGCACAGCAAAGGGGTGTGGTCAGCCATAAAGTTCTCCTATGGTGTGAAAGACACCAGTGGCCCACTGTTTCTCTCTTGTATATGCCTGGATCGCTTTGTGGCTGTGCTCTTCCCAATCGCTTTTGGGCAGCTCAAACATATTAAGTACAGGGTGGGCCTCTCACTGCTGGTATTCTGCCTCACAATTGCGTATTCGGCAGCCAAGACTGTTGGAGGCCTCCCCAACTTTGAGAAGGTGTTCACTGGTGAGATCCTGGCAACGTTCACTTGGATGATTGTGTGTAACGTAAGCATCCTGTGGACGCTGAAAAGGTCCTCTGGTGCAGGGAGAGATGTGATGCACCCCATGAAGAAGAAGGCCTTCAAGATGGTGCTCTCGATCCTTTGCATCATTGTGTTTAACTACCTGCCACCTGTTGCACTGTTTCCTTTCGAAGACTACTACTCCCCTGATGTGTTTCGTTGCTATGTGCAGCCCATGGGCTTCTCCTTCCTCAATATCAGCACCACCATCCAGCCGCTTGTTTACCTGTCTCGTCTAGAGAAGATGCCATTCCTCCCAGACACCTGGGTTAAGAATTGCTGCTCCCGTGTGACTGCAGAGAATAATAAAGCCCCACCTGCACAAAACCAAAGTGCTTGATATTTAAATGGGAATACTGAAGACATATTGAGCCCCGTGGATGCTGAGTGTAACATTTATCTCTAAAGGGGTGCTGAATACTGTGAATCTATCTGTGAGTTCAAGATCAATTTGCTATTATTTTATTGTTCTATTTTATATTTCTATTATTTCTATCATTTTCCAAGTGTGAGTTGTAATTGAGTTCAGTTTTTATGCATATAAGTAAGTTTTTTTTTTTTACCTGAAAACAATATATCCTGTATATGTGCGGAAATAATGAGGAAGCAAATGGAAAATCAAACTTTTAAATTTTATTTAAACATTATTTTCAAAGAATGGAACGTTTTCAAAGCTGCTGTCTCCATCATAATGAAATCCTTCAAAATATTTGTTTGGCTTTGGCGCCATCATGTGTACAAAACAGAATGCTAAAGCGTGCCATACATAATCCAGTAACAAGCATCCTCAGACCAGTGGGTTATTTGTTATTTCATTTGATGAATTAAATATCACTTCATAAATCTGAATTTCAGTAGTGAAAGTCACAGTCATCATGCAACTCCTCAAATGTACACAATAGACAATGTTCACCAACCTTTCTGTGTGTGTGTGTGTGTGTGTGTGTGCCAGTTAGCGCATCTTATTAATTTATTAACAAGCTATATCCCATTTTAATCCACAAAAAATTATATAATCTTATATCAAACAATAACTTGCCACTTTCTGTAGTTAGGAAGGTAGGATTCCATTAATCTCAGAAAGAGCCAAGCTAACTGTTTCCCATAATGTCAAATTATTCCTTTGGGATTCCTTTGACCAAAATAAATGTTTTTGAAGCAGCAAAGTGACTTGAAAGAAGTATATTTTCCATGTTCTCTGTGAGAGACTCAGATTCAGATTACTGTCACTTCCTCTATCACAACAGGTCAGGGTGGTATTTCTTTTAACATTTATCATTAGTCCAGTTATTGACGCAACATTGTGACAAGTACCTTCTCTGGCATTATTTTCAATGGATGGCTGCTCTGTGTATAGAAATATGGAAGCAACGTTTCTGTGAATGTGTGTGTGAATGTAAAAATGACTGTGTTATCAGCAGGGTCAAAAAAAGACACCGTCCCTTTGTTGTAATTCAGTTGCACTTTGATTTGTTTGGGTGTCCTTGAAAGTGTCAGTAGGGTGGGTGGGGAGGTCATGGCCCTGAACACTCCTTCTCGGAAACACAAAGTCCAGAAACCATTTTCAGGTCGAGCTGAGATCTCAGCGTTCCTCCGTACAGTCAAAGAGGCCACGCCCAGGAGCCAGTCCTGATTACTTCCTGTTTCCACGACCCAGTGGTGGCTTCCTGATCCAAGTGGGGTCATGGCTACTACTTCGGCGCTCATGTGGAAGCGCTCTGGGTTGTCAGGGCAACAGTTGGGCTGCTTTGAGTAGTGGAGGGAAGTGAGGTCGTCAGACAGGATGAGGCATGGGTGTGCTGTGTTTGGGTCCAAAGTCACCGGAGCTAAAAGGCAGGAAATTTGGCACAACAATTGATATGTTAAATAGGGTTTGCTTATTATAGCTCTCCAATTTCAGCTTCTGAACTTGGAGAAAATAAAAAGTAGTGTACTCACTGTAGTCAATCTGGTCCAGTATTTTCTCCCAGACTGTATACTTTAGGTTGCAGAGATGTTTGGTCATGTCAATCAGTAATCCGGACATGTTCTCTGAACCAAGCACAAAGCTTTTGCTTCTGTGATAAAAACAGATATTTTGCCACAGCAAACAACACAACACAGCAGGAGAGAGTGTAAATATATCTTTGTGGACCTACCTGTCCTGAGTGGTTTTAAAATTCTGGAAAATAAAATTTAAAATAAAATACAGTGTCAAGGTGGCATGTCTTTGGAAATGCTAATCGATGATGAAGATGAAGTAAACTAGTCTGCGCACCTTCAACAAAACCATGTCATCTTCTTTCAGCTGCTCCTGTATGACTGAAATGGTCTCTGTGAGTGACAGGACCTCAGCAGAAATCTCTTTAATCTTATCCTTCATTCCTGCAACCTTCTCCTCCTCTTCTTTTTTCACAGCTGCTAATCGGGCCGACTCTTCTTGGCAGAGGAGCTTACGGAGCTGATCAAACTGGCTCCTGATCAGTCTTTGTGTTTCCAGTGATTGGCTCTGATGGAATATATTGCAAATTCTGACTTTTCATCTGCGACAAATATGTATGACTTGCCATCTCATCACAAGTTACCTTGATGTACTTGGACATATCTGCAGATTCCCTCTGAATTCTTTTGATGTCATCCACTTTTTCTTGCAAGGCTTTAAGGGATAAAGCGAGTTCATCCTGAAAGTCAAGCAGGATTCAGTCAGCAGAGCTCAAGCTTCTCAGAATGATGCTTCAGTTTGGAGCAAAACATAAAAGCCTGGTTTACAGTCAGGATAGACTTGCAGAACAGCATTCTACCATTAGGTAACTGTGAAAGTCATCACTTTGTTTAGTTCCCCTACCTTGCAGTCCAACACTGCCTCTTCTATAGGCGAGCAGTCGTGGGTCTTGTGCAGTTTAGAAGACTGACACACAATACAGATGGGCTGTTTGTCAACCAGACAGAAGAGTTTAAGCCTCTCCCCGTGTAGACTGCAGTTCATCTTGTCCTCTGTTTGTGCTGAACTCCTGGCCAGCAGAAGAGCGTCGCAGACATTTTTCAGAGCCAGATTGCGGGTGGGAGTGGACTTGGAGGCTTTTTTCCTGCACAGTGGACACTCACGTAACCCCGTGTCCCAGCAGCGCTTCAGACAGCCCCTGCAGAAGCTGTGGCTACATGACAGCAAAACAGGGTCTGTAAAGATGTCACAGCACACGGGGCATGTAAGATCCTCCTCTGGCACTGACATGATCAGTGGTCTGTCATGTGCAGTGAAGTAAATCCACAGTTCAAAAAAGCAGAAGTCTTCAGTGTTTCCTCTGTCACACCATAGTTTAGTCTTCTGAAAGTACACTGACTACATATCTATCGTTCCTGACACTAAGTAGCAAAGGTTCTCCTGTGCATGACTTCTGTGGGAGTAACTTAAATTGTGTGGCCGTGTGAAAATCTCTGTATATAGCAGAGCTCGGGAACAGGAAATAGAGCCCTATTGGTTGTTGGGCAGCTTAACAGTGGCTGGTAACTTGCAACATGTTTTGGAATGCAATCATACAGGATATGGACATGAATGCTTCAGCGTTGACATCCATGTTAACAGCCCAAGGCTGCAAACCTTTTGACCTGCTTATTAACTCAACAGGCTTAGTGACTGACCATTTGAACAGGGTTAGGGTTAGGGTTAGGGTTAGGGTCAGGTGCAGACAAACTACTGCAACTACTTTCATACATCAGTGAATGGACTGACTGTGTTGCTCAGCTCTCGCCTGTTGTGTTCACAGGGAGGTTTCTGTCATTAACAGGTGAACAGGCTAAACCAGCTCAGAGCAGTCAGAGATATTTTTCACCAATAGGAATTTACCATTGTTACCAACAGGTCAACCATTAAAACAGGTCAATGGCAATATAGTATGCGATTATATATAGAGCATGTTTTATGTGAAAATATCTCCCTATGTACGTGCATTACATACTGTATGTTGTGTTTATCTGGATGATTTACATGAAACCATGAAACTTTTATGCCACACATCAGTATTTGATCACATATAAGCAACCAGAGGAACATGTTTTGTTTTTCTGAAGGAAGACTGCACTCCAAGAAAGATAAGAATACTGAATATGTGGCAGCCAAAAATAGATGAAAGAACACAGAGAAGACTGAGTCTGAGTCTACAGAGGTGTGGGTGCAAGTTGTTATTCCAAGGGACAAGCTTTTTAGAGTAGTTTAATTTTAGGTTTGTCCTTCATTCTGAGTGCAAACATTCAGTAACACACAGTGAAGTGTCTGCCTTGTAGTCATTAAGGTGGATTTTACTTCTACTCTCCTACTACTTGTTTACAACCAGTATTGGCTTTTCTGTCCATTTTAACAGACTGCCATGCTAACCTGATGGAGTTAATGGATGTATTAAGAGTAACTGTGACCGTTTTGGTCCTTTTTTTCACAAAAACGGACCATGGAAGGAAGTTATACATAACATCAGCTTTAAGAAATGACATATACTGTATGACTGACCTACATATGTCTGCCCTACACCATTTATTTTCTGTTATGAAACCCATCAGTAGGCTATATCAGCATCTGAGTTTTTGTCCCAGTTTGATTGCAGTTACAGTTAGGTTATTGTAATGATAAACTACCTTGCTGCACATCCTAACTATTTTTTCCAATGTCATTGGTCCTGTTTCAACATGCAGACCTTGTGGCAAACAGGACAAACAAACCCAAGTTAATACATTTTATTTCTGTCTTTGTCATCTCAAACCATTGCTGAATGATAAGACTAATGGACTCGTGATGCATGACAATGAGCTACACTGTTAAAACCGCGCAGCAATGACCTTGACGGTGACGTGTGTAGCTACAATACGCTCTGTCATTTATTTGTGCTTTTGTGCGTACGTGTAGGAGGAGAGGGTGTGGGTTCACTCGGTTCGCGAGAGTAATGAGAAAGCCTTATTAATGACGGCTGCAGCCCCTCGCATCCTATCCGCCATTTCCACGGATCACGGTGCCTCCCTCTCTCCTCCGGTCTTTGGTTGCCATGGCGATGACGTCAAGTTGCACCACCGATTCAGCCCAGTAGACGGGCGTCAGAGGCGGTGCGAACAAATCCCGGACGATCGACTGCAGGGAGCCACCATCCCCTCGATCTCCACCGCTCAGACTCCCGTCTCTCCTACTCGTCCATCCTCGCATCCATCTTTCCCAAAATGCGTGAAATTGTGCATTTGCAGGCCGGTCAGTGCGGCAACCAGATCGGAGCCAAGGTATTTTTCTGGTACTTTTTGGCTTTTTTCTGCTTGTTTTTTTGTTTGTTTGTTTGTTTTTTGTTGCATTTTGTGCAGGCATTCACGCACGCACGCACGCCTCGGTGGCGCTGAGAGGAACTCTCTAATCCATCGCCCAGGAATTCTCCAGAAGACAGCCACCGTCTTTTCTCGATGGAAACTCCGTGCATTTAGGAAAAATTAAAATCAGAGATGTTTTGCTCATTGACATCCTCTGCAGGGATTACTATAGACTAAACCATAAACCATGTCCGAGTCGATTGATGCAACTGACGAAAAGATCACACGACAGATAACAACACATTTGCCTTTGACGATTGAATGCAAAATTCACCTTTGAAATGTCTTCCTTTTAGTCCGTGATATAAACGATAGGTTATAGTAGTAATGTAACCTCACTGTCACCGGTGGAACAACCTCCCCTCCCCCTTCATATTTTGACCTATTTTTTTATACCTCGGTGTCCGTCGAAAAGTGTACTTTTTAAAACAGATTACATTTACAATTTCGTTTCTTTGCAAAGAAATGATTATGTGGTAGTTTAAACTCGTTAACCCACAATGGTACTATAGTGTGGTCTAATTGCGTAGAAGAACCTGCTACTTACCAGATTATTGCCATCAGCTTGATCACTCCTGAGACACACTGCATTGTGCATTTCAGACTGAAGGACAGCACCGATGACCTTTGCATGTTTAAAAACACTGTAGCTTACTGCAAGTTTACTGTCTCGCCTCCTCCTGTCCCACCACGCCTGTTTTTTTCTGTCCTCAGTTCTGGGAGGTGATCAGTGATGAGCATGGCATTGATCCCACTGGTACCTACCATGGAGACAGCGATCTACAGCTGGACAGGATCAGCGTCTATTATAACGAGGCCACAGGTAGGCGACAGCTTCGGCTACAGCAAACACAGAGCCAAAGCAGCTGTCTCATCCCTTCCCTCGCCCACCGTGCTTCTCTATCGTGTAAAGTGATTTGTGTCTGCTCATGCATCATGCTCAGCAAGAATGACATTGCTGATCCATTTTGCCTGATTTCAGGTGGGAAATATGTGCCCCGAGCCATCCTGGTGGATCTGGAGCCTGGCACGATGGACTCAGTCAGGTCCGGTCCCTTCGGGCAGATCTTCAGGCCCGACAACTTCGTCTTTGGTAAGCTATGTGAATTTAGTGACGATGCACTTTTTCAATTTTTTTTCCCGTAGCAAGTGTTTCCTGCATCGGCTCAATAATTTGTGGTTCCCGTGACTACAGGCCAGAGTGGAGCTGGAAACAACTGGGCCAAGGGTCACTACACCGAGGGAGCCGAGCTGGTGGACTCAGTCCTGGACGTGGTGAGGAAAGAGGCTGAGAGCTGCGATTGCCTTCAGGGCTTCCAGCTCACTCACTCACTGGGCGGTGGCACTGGCTCTGGCATGGGCACCCTGCTCATCAGCAAAATCCGGGAAGAGTACCCCGATCGTATCATGAACACCTTCAGCGTGGTGCCTTCCCCTAAGGTGTCTGACACGGTGGTGGAGCCCTACAACGCCACCCTGTCTGTGCACCAGCTGGTGGAGAACACTGATGAGACCTACTGCATTGACAATGAAGCTCTCTATGACATCTGCTTCCGCACACTGAAACTCACCACCCCCACCTATGGAGATCTCAACCATTTGGTGTCTGCCACCATGAGCGGAGTGACAACCTGTCTACGTTTCCCCGGACAGCTCAACGCTGATCTCCGTAAACTAGCTGTCAACATGGTGCCCTTCCCCCGCCTTCACTTCTTCATGCCCGGCTTCGCCCCCCTCACCAGCAGGGGCAGCCAGCAGTACCGCTCCCTGTCCGTGCCCGAGCTCACCCAGCAGATGTTCGACGCCAAGAACATGATGGCTGCCTGCGACCCACGTCACGGCCGCTACCTCACCGTGGCTGCCGTGTTCAGAGGCCGCATGTCCATGAAGGAGGTGGATGAGCAGATGCTGAACGTGCAGAACAAGAACAGCAGCTACTTCGTCGAGTGGATCCCGAACAACGTGAAGACCGCCGTCTGCGACATCCCACCCCGAGGCCTCAAAATGGCCGCCACGTTCATCGGCAACAGCACGGCCATCCAGGAGCTGTTCAAGCGCATCTCCGAGCAGTTCACCGCCATGTTCCGTCGCAAGGCCTTCCTCCACTGGTACACTGGCGAGGGCATGGACGAGATGGAGTTCACAGAGGCAGAGAGCAACATGAATGACCTGGTGTCCGAGTACCAGCAGTACCAGGACGCCACCGCCGAGGAGGGCGAGTTTGAGGAGGAGGGAGAGGAGGAAGTTGCTTAAAGCCTGCCCCTGCCCAACTGCCAAACTGCACATCACTTCACCCATCCCCTAACTCCATCCCTTTCATCCCTCTCCATCTTGAAATGAACAGTCTACCACGCTGAAAAAACTGCCACCACCCACATCGCTGTTGCTCCAGTGTTAGACACCGATGTTGACTGATACTAGTGAAGTTTTTGGTTCAAAGGTTTTTGTATGTTGTGAATGCACTGATTTATGTTCATCCTTATGTCTGTTCCGTCATCGCCTTGCCAAATTCAGCAGCAAGGGATTTCAACTGTGAAGCCTTGAAATTGGAGGATGATTAAAGTCTGATTAAAAGGCCACCCATACTGCCTACTGAGTTTTTATTGATTGTGTTGATGTGTGATCCCTCATGACTATCAGACCCAACAGCACCCGACAGTGTCTGTTGTAAAACATGGTGACATGGGAGGAGCTTCTCAACCTGAAGGTCAGGCTCCTTGTAAGGGTGACAGCATGGATACTGAGATCCATAGAAAGTGCCTTCAATGCAGTTTTTAAAAATTTTTACTGAAATGCAGAATAGTAATTAACCTGTACACTCCAATGATGTTTTGAATCTTCGGTTTAACTTAAAATACAGCCCATGAGCCCAAGGTCAAAACAAGTAATTAAAGTAAAGAACGTTAGGCAAGAAATATTTTATAATTCCACTAAAGGAATTTTAATTTCTACTGATTAAAAGACATGTGGTCAGGATATAGACTGCAATACAATGTAAATAGGTAAACATTAAATCCTGTGAAAATAGCCTGGGCTTTCTACATGTTTATATAAGCTCAAGCTGTTCTCTGTTCCTAATCAGCCATTGTAGCTAGGCTTCTCTTATCAGCGAGGAGTCTCACTGAATGAATGAATGAATGAATTTCTCCAGGACTATTATTCAGTAAATGACATCAATATTATCAAGAATGCAAATGTGGATGCAAACAAGGTTTTAATATTCATTCTTTTCTCTAAAAATGAATCCTGCCCTGATGTGTTTACTAATTTTAAGACGCTTCTGAGCTTTAAAATCAACTTGATCTGAGGGGATCCTTGCGGTACTTTATCTTAATGTATGCCATACATAACAAGCTCATTAATTGTCCAGACTCAGTTAGATGGCTGTTATTTAATATCCACTAGAATGCTAATGAAATTACATGACTTTACCAATAGCTGTTCTGTACTGAATTCATTAAGAACCAAAAACAACAACATGTGAATCATGCAAGTCAGTATTAAATTAAATTACCTCTCAACTAGTTTCCAAATATTTTGGTCAACTAAAGACATCTAAGTGAAAGATTATTCTCACACTACAGTTTCTTCATTATATTATAGTAGCCTCTTTTTCACATATACAATGACTTTGTGTCTACAAGTAACTGACTTTCTCAGGTACTCTAAAGGGCTGAGCTTTTCAGTTTATGAGTGCTTATCTGCCATGTTTTATCATCCTGAAACACTCCCTGCACAAATACCTAGATATGGACTTGTTTGTATTTTCCCCGACTATGCCAAGACATTTTAGGCCTCTAATCGTGGCTCATTGCTCATAAGGGAGCTTCAGTGAGTTATCAAATGTTCCACAGCTTCATACATAAATCTAATTATGACTGGGACTGCAACCACATTAATGTAATTACACCTTCAGTACATTTTTAAGAAAATCATAACTTAGATTGATCTTATGTTCCCCATAAGGACTTTGAAATGCTTAGTATAATTTAATTACTCAACTACTATACAAATATGTTGTTATTTATTTGACAAAAGCATTAATAAATAGGCTGTGACATTGTAAAACCTCTCTGCTTGATTACAATGCAGTACGTGCGTCAATGCTGATGTGACGAAGTGAAAATTTTTGAACAATGAAACTTTACATCAGCATGATTATTCAGTGAATACTTGAAGTGTAAACAAGGGTTTGCTTTTTCTAGGCATAATTTCCCAGTATAACCTCATGTTTTGATCTCACAACAGGATCCTTAAAGTCAAGAGTTTTTGCACTATGATAAAGATGTTTGCTTACACTCATTGTTAGGCTAAAAAAATACATTTCAAATGTTTAAAATGCAATTGCAAAAAACTAAAATAATTTGAGGTAAAGGGTCAGTGTAGATTTTGCCAGTGATAGTAGCTCGCTGACTGAATTAAATCAAGTAAGTATCATGGTTGATTGAAGGCAACTGATACAAGAAAAACATGTCAAAAACTAAAATTAATAGTGGTGATAAAATACTGTGATTCCAGTCTCAGTTGTGCAGAGGAAATGTTCAATTGTCCTCAAAACCAGCAGAAGACACATCCAGATGCTTCTCCTCATAGAGCCATGCAGGGACCATTCAGTGCTTTCTGAAATAAGTAAATATATCAGGCTATGGTGCCTACAGCTTGGCACTCTGTCCTCTCTTATACCCGAGAGAGTCTTCTTTCAGCAACTGCCGAAAAGGAGGAAGCCTCTCGACGGACAGGAAAGTCGCCATGCACATGTTTGCAGCCATGTTCGCGTCCTCACAGGTCTTGTAGCAACATAAAGCGCTACATCTCAAATGAGTCTCTCCTCCTTCGGTAACTTTAGTGCATCTGGTGCCACCACACTGCATGTACCAGACTGTTCCTCAGCGCTGGGTCTGTACGTCCCTTCAGTCTGCCTCTTCTTTTTCACCACGCAGAAGAGCCAGCCAAGAACTGCCAAGACTATGGCCAGGACGCCCAGAGTGACCGTGGGGGCCACGATAGCTGCAATGTTGTCTTCCCTGCGAGTGGAAAAACACAGGACGAGGATCACTCTGGTGAAACTGGCTGCATTCTGATGTTATTTAATAAACGCGATCAAAACTTTTCACTCACATTAGTGTTATTAGAGTTGGTGTCATTTGCAAAGGTGGTAGAATTTCCTGTAAAAAGAGCAGAATTATTGACACTGTAGTGACAATGCGTAACACCCTGTGCAGGGCAAGGTAATAAAGCCTGTGCAAACCACTTCCAACCAAGTATTGGACTCCAAAGTGCTGTTAACCTATTAGGGTTGTTCATTAACTAAAGGAATTCTTAGTTAATTACTAATGTGGGCTGTCTTCAATTAGTTATTTTAATAGCTGTTGTTGCAAATATGGGTGTTTGAGTAACCAGATTACCACGGTGCATATATCCTTCTTCAGCCCTAACCTGGTGGTTTCTAGCAGTTATTGGGATGAATTTGAAGGAATAATTGGTCACTTTTGGGAAATAAACCAGTTGAATAAACCAGTTTCCAGGCAACCAGAGGTGGAGGAACACTGCAAAGTTACTGATCCTGGCCAAGAAACAGTCTGAGTAATAGCCCTCCTGTAAAACTTCAAATTGAAGCTTTTGCAATTTGGGATTAGCATGGATTAAACAATGAGATGCAAGGTGTTTAACAGTAAGCTTTAGAGGTACCAGTAAGCAGATTCTGTTACCTCAGACCTCAGAATCGTTTCCAGGCTTATTGCTGAGTAAAGCTCAAGGGCTGCTGTTTCAGCTACCGACCATATTACACATACAGAGGGCACTATTGAACTTTTCCTCCTTTAAGTGCCTGTACATGCAGTCACTGAAATAAAAAAGATCGATACATCGACAAATGCAGGCATACAGAAGGATCTTTAAAATCTGATAAACATGTGACTGTCACTCATCACTAATAACACTAACGCCAAAAGATCAATGCCTTTAAAACAATAGCCACCAAAAATGCCTCAGGGAGCACTAACCTGACTATGACCTTTAAAACTGTGCAATTTATTCACATCTTAGTTAAACTCTTTTTTAAATGCAGTGGGGATATTACTTTACACAAGAAGAAAGAAACAAGCGACAGCACAGCAGAGGTTGCTTTTAACTGTATGAATGCTTTCAAGTCAACAAAAATAAAAACGCTGCATACCAGACATCCTGCCAGTCTATCGCTGTTTCCAGTTATTTTATCCATGAACAGCCATGTGATTACTAAGTGACATCATGAAACTACATAGTAATTAATGGTGCAGGACAGTGCGTGAGGAGAGGGGGAAATCTCAGGAATGCAGAGTGGACTGCAGCTTTACAGTAAGCTGTAACGAGCAACACACTGGTTTAAATACGGTGGGAAAAATTCAAATTTAACCAATCAAATTGTTTTGTTTATGTTAAGTTCAACAACTTGGAATCACCTTAAAAAGAAAGTACTATTTTGGAAACTTAAACCAACCTTCATGGCATTTTCTGAGTCAATCATTCACTACTTAGTAAACTTTGCAAGGACAAAAGTACAACCTGATAAGAGGAAGCTGGAGGGGGCATCTGTGCTCAAAAATGGCAGCTGCATGTGATGTGTAAGAGAATTTCTTTGTGTTTATGCAATTACTGATCATAAGCTGGGACTGGATATACGTAAATGTTCTGCTTTCACATACAACAAGCACCTTTCATGATCCATTTCGTAGTTCAATGTTTGCTGACAAGCCTGTGCATGTTTCAGATTTGCTCTGGAATGTCTCCTAAGATTTATTTATTTATCATTGTAGGACTGAATGGTGTGTTTGTGTGTGCGTGTGTGTGTGGGTGTAGGTGTGGTCAGAGGAACGGTTTATCTGTGTGTGGAGGATGTGCTGAGGATGAAGAGATGGTTACTGACTCACCCCACACAGGATTACCACTCAGTACCAGCAGTAAAAAACTCCCGACCACAACTCCAGGAATGGCCAGCACATCCTGACATGCTGCCATCTCCACCTGTGGCCAGCAGGGCCAAGTGAAGGCAGAATGGGACTTCAGGGCATCAGCTTGGGTCCATTTCATCAGGTCCAACATTCACTGTGGTGGATCTATCGATCTCCTTGAACAGCTGGGGACACAGTATTGTCAGCAATGTAAGGGCAAATGTGCTTCTTTTGTCATGTTGAATTCACCCTAACACCATGAGGTTTAGTAGGTCAGCCAACGCCATACAACCACTGAGTCACACATGTGCCTGATGTTGAATCACCACAAATCTACTCAGGCCACAGGAAAATAAAAAGCTATTAATAGCAATTCTATTTTAAATATATATATATATATATAAATTTAAAATGGATACAACCTTTGAGCATAGCCCCTTGCTATGTGCAGCAATATTATTATATCTACAAATAACAATAATAAGGCAATGTGCTGTGAGGTTAAAATGACCACAGAATGATCAACACATACCCTCGATCCGGCTGGTTTCAGGTGGTCAGCGCAAAACGGGAAACAGGTTGCTTCCGCCTCACCTTGTCAAAATGAAACTGCAACAAATGGTTTCATCCGAAGAAAACGACAGGTAAACATCCTAACACGCACAACCAGATTTCCCGTACAACTGAAATACAATGGGTCATTCAGTCGCAAAACCCCATCCTCGACTCCTTGGTGTTTTATATAATGCAGTTTCGCCGACTCTTCAAATCGCCATTGGTCACATGGTTCAGTTTCGTATTACATTACCTGAGCGCAGTTATCTACCTGCAGCAGAGCGGACAGATCCTCCTTTGTACAAACTCGAAGAAAAACGCAGTGGAGTTCACCGGAGTGGAACAGACCGGTTTCTCCTGCTGCCTTGAAAAAAAAACTCTTAAACAGAGTGTATGATATCCAGAAATGACTTAAATCACTTTCGTGTCATAGGCTATTATGCCCGTTTAACTCCTGATAATTAATTTAGACTGAAGTGTATTTGAATAGTAGCTACACTATGATGCCAGGTTGCTCTCACTTGCTCTCACCACCTGCCGGAATACAATGTTTGACTGTACTCTGTGCCCAGCTCTTACCTAGCAACCTGTCTGATGGCGGTGCCCACGAAACAGCGCCCCCCGCAGGTTTCATATTCTCCGACATGAGAAAAGGATATCGACATTCCTGAGATATTTTCGGGGTTGAATTCGGCGGACCAGCTGGTCCAGTGGGCTCTAATCCTCGCCTAATCTTCTCTGCCCAGACTCAGAGGGGCAAAGGAAAATGTTGGCTTCTTCGGGCCTAATCTGTGCCGCTCAAATAGTTTTCATTTGAAAGGTGTGTAGGAGAGTCACTCCTGTGATATGACAGCAGTGAGCCGGTCTGTGGTTGTGACCAATATGTTGATGATGGTGCTTATTCACAATACAGATGTAGTGAATTACAAAAGTGTGTGTGTGTGTGTGTGTGTGTGTTTCTGTCAATTTCTCTTTTTTTTTTTTTTTAATCTTTTATGTCTTACATGTTTTTTTATGAATCATGTCCCATTTTAGTAATGCTTCCAACTTCATTTGGTTCTTTGGTCAGTTTGGATTTGGTCAGTCAGGAAAGGAATCGTGTGTTCGTGGTTGTAGGTGAAAACGAGTTTTTTTGCCGGCCCACTTCTCTAACGTTGCAACACTAGGGGGCGATATAGGTGGTTTGCCTTTCCCCTGACGGGGGCGGCTCGCCTTCCACGCACGTACCGCTTGCCGTAGGCACGGTAGGACAGTCAAAGCGGCGGGAGAGCGGTTTGTCTCCCCTCAAATTTAATGAAAGCTGGTTATACTTTACATTAAGACTGCAGCGTGCATATAGTCGTAAGAATAAGGCGTGAAGTTGAGTAAAACCTCGAGTGTGTGGTAGATAACAATTTCGACGGGTGTATTTGTCTTCTGTTGTTGTTGTAGCGTTGCTTTTAAAGCTTTCCCCAGGAGACTGCTTTGAACGTTTGTTTTCGGTTAGCACCGTTTTAGCGCTCCAGCAACAATGGCGAAGGTACAGGTGCTGAATGTGGCTGTTCTGGATAACCCGAGTCCTTTTGGAAACCCCTTCCAGTTTGAAATAACGTTTGAATGTATGGAGGACCTCCCCGAAGGTAGGCACCGTCGCAGAAAAATAGCGTTGAGTGTCTGAGAGCAAAGCGTGAGCCTGTTACCATGTCAGTCAATGTGAAGTTGCTAACGGCTAATGTACTATTAGCTACACAAGCTAACATTATTAAGAAAGTCTTCAGGATGGCGAGAGGCAGCGTTAATAAAACCAGACAGTGGTAAAGAAGGGTTACGCAGCTTGACTCAATGTATTTCCTCTGCCAGGTTACACATGCAGGACTTTGTGCTGATAAGCTCTATCGTATTGTGAACGTATTTGTAAAGTATTTCAAATAACCGTACTATTTGACAAATAATACTAAGTAGCGGGCTGTAGTTATGGACAGAGTTCAGGGCCGACTCTAGCCTGCTTTTTGCAGCAGTCTCAACATTGGTGCCCGTGCTTGTTACAAGAGACAACCTTTAATTTACCATCGTGATATACACTAAGTTGTCAGTTTATTAGGAACACCTAACTGAAACTGAAACTCACGCAATAAATCCTCTCTCGATGAAGGTTATAATGTTCAGTTTTTGGTTTCTGCTGATCATTGGTCAGTTAATAGAGTAACTGTCTCGGCACTGCAGTTATTTCGAATTTTATAATGAAAAATATCTTCAGCCTTCTTCTCTTTGTTTTATAGACCTGGAATGGAAGATCATCTATGTTGGCTCAGCAGAGAGTGAAGAATATGACCAAATCCTTGACTCTGTCCTTGTTGGCCCCGTACCTGCTGGGAGACATATGTTTGTGTTTCAGGTGTGTTTTTGTGAGGGCAAATAACGGAAACATTGCTTTGTGAAGCCATACACAGTATAGTATACTACGTACTGTAAGAGTAATATCATGCTTATATACTTTACGCCTCCAGCATCGGCCGTCTGGTTGAGATGGTATATGTGAGGAAAGTGGCTGATAAACATTTGACATTCAAGTTGACTTGGCAGGATTAGGCCGAGTTCACACAGACATTTACAATGCAGCCCTTCTTATTCATTTGGGAAGTGTGCCGATGCAGTGATTGTCCAAAGCCACACTGCATCATGTGGCTCAAAAGTTGAACCTGATTCAGCTTAAGCTGCTGCACAGTCAGTGAATTCCTAGACGAGGCAAAATCAAGGCAGTTTCAAAACATATGAAATCAAATGAAAACTGCTCCCATGTATTATGAATGTATTATAAAACTATGTAATACTGTATGAGCAAACATGGAATGTACTGTAACTTGTTACTGGCTCAGGTGGAAACCAAGCAGCTTCACTGGGGGAGTTTCATGCAAGTGTCATAAACATAAAAGTCACTTGTTAATGAGTGTGGATTTACTTGGAGAAACTGGATTACTTTTATAAGTGATCAGCATGCTGATCGTGCATTGCATTTTTCAAGTCCCTCTACTTGTTGATTCCACTTTGTTTTCTATAATTATTCAATAATGGAGAAGAAGTTTATGGAAGTAATTTAAGGACCATTGTGCCCTAGGCATTAATTATGTTATAAACTATATATATATGGTCAAAATAGATTCATATGTATATTCTTGACTCTCAAATTAGGATTAATGGTACTGCAGCAGTGCTATAACCCTCATGTGAGTGTTGAAATTCCTGATGTTAACATATACTTTTTTTTTTAAAATTGCACATTTCTGTGTTTTTGTCCTCAACAGGCCGATGCACCAAACACTGGATTGATCCCTGAAAGTGATGCTGTTGGTGTAACTGTGGTGCTGATAACCTGCACATATCGTGGCCAGGAGTTCATTCGCATCGGTTACTATGTGAACAATGAATACACAGACCCCGAGCTCCGTGAAAATCCACCGATCAAGCCAGACTACACACAGGTCAGAGTAATGGTTGATTTATGGATAATGTCCGTTCTGCATAAATGTCTTTTCAGTGCTTTTAAGCAATACTTTGAAAATAATACTGCATTACTGAGATAATGTAAGAGTCTGTCTGGTTGAAGAACAGTTGGGAACAGACTTTGCTGCAAAAAGTCAACCCAAAAAGAAAAAATACACCATGCAAACATTAACAATCAAATTTTTAATTGGTGAAAGACTTACTGTCGTACACAACTCTTGAAGTCTAAGAATATATATTTTTTAATTGTATTAAGCCTGAAAATAACAGAAACTAAGTTTGTCATCAAGCAGCAAGGAACCAAATCTTCTCATTCTGCTGAGCCTGCACATTGTGACAAAAAATGCTAAGATTGGTTGATCCTTCAAAAAATGACCATTAATCTTATCAAATCCCCG
Organism: Psettodes erumei; assembly: GCA_016785225.1. NCBI lineage: Eukaryota > Metazoa > Chordata > Actinopteri > Pleuronectiformes > Psettodidae > Psettodes > Psettodes erumei. The sequence continues at coordinate 741,189 of JAFBJZ010000670.1, forward strand.
AATTATATAACCAACTAAACAGCTTAATTGAGACGGTAATTTCAGTAATAAGCTGCTGTGCTTGTTGCTATAATGTCAAAGGATTTTGTTTGTGGGTGTCACATTTTTAAGGTCGCTGACATTTGGCATGGAAGCGTTCACTTACAGGTGCAGAAGAGAATATCGCGAACAGCTAAAAAAAAGTTGTAGCCTCATGTAGTATATTATATAGTTGTTACTATGATTATTCATTGTTGAATAAATACTATTTGGCACCTTTGTACATTTCTGAGCTACAGAGCTCACACTTTCTTACCCCGAGTCTCGATGCCAAATGAAGTGGGATGTGTTGCTAGCTAACTGATACTAGCAATAGCATATTTTTATAATGTAAAATTAACTATCTGGGGAAATGTTCAATATTTTCAAAGGCTGCCAGTGATTCCATTTTGTCTGTAAAGTGTTCATGGAGGTATTTTATGTTTTTCTCCATCACACTTGTTGCATGCATATACATAGGCACCAAACTCCGAAAGGGTTACTTTATCTGAAATGTCACATCAGTTCCACTTAAAAAACACATTAACATGAAAAATAATGCAAATAACATCATTATAAGATAGGGCATAACTGCATACCATTCAGATTTATCTATCTCTGATTCATTTTTCCTTTTCAGCTTCAGAGAAATATTCTGGCATCAAATCCACGTGTTACCAGATTCCATATAAACTGGGAAGGCTGTGCAGAGCGAATGGAAGACTCTGAAAATGTGGATCCCTCATCAAACTCCATGCTCCCCCCATCCTGTCTCCCAGGCAAGGCCCCACCCTTAGGAATACTACCGGATAACTCCATGGACTGCTTGTAGAGGTGACTCAAGAGAGGTAGAGATGGCCGAAATCACAGCACGAGACCTTTTTTCTGAGGAATGCCTGTGGACATTCTAGCGTGGATGTATAAACATCTTTGCCTTACAGCTGCACTTATTTCACTGACGCTTGTTGTCACAAATGAACTCTCACCTTGGGCTTCAGATGAGTGTTTTCCAAGGAAGATTATGAGCATCTCAAAGGAAAAACCATCGCTAATAGCTGGGGAGTTCCTTGCCATGATGCTGAAAGCAATATTGAAATATTTTAAGGGAAGGGAAAACAGCAACGATGAAATAATGCAGCTGAACAGAAGCAGAGCAGAAAGCTGTGGTGTGATTGTCCTTCCTTCCTGTTTTGTTGGTGCAAAATGGATTTGTACCCATTTAAGAGGATTTCAGCACTGAAGCAATAGGTAACTAAATTGTAATATGTTGCTGTACAGGGATTTGATAATCTGCCATTCTATTTGTGTTCAAATTCCTTATGCACTTAAACCTTTTCCCAGTTACATTGTGGATCTTTGGATGGGCTTTGTAGGGGCTGTATCACTTCCTCCATATTTTTGTTTGCAATTTTGTGTTCCAAATTAAAGAACATTGTATTTGTTATATGTCTGTGTGATAGTGAGAACTATGTTATTCCCAATGATTGGGCATATTTTATCTTCACATTTTTTTCTATTTTTCTCACAGACACAGGGATGATGGAACATAAACCACCTTTGAATGCACAACAAACAAATGTTTTTTACTCCAGTTCTTGTCCAGTATATACCACATATGCATTTATCTTTTTTCACGATAAGGTTAAACACAGCAGAGTGCCAACTCCGTAACACAAATATGAGTGTGAGTATCCCCTTATATTTTCACATTTTACTAAAAATAGCCTGTGCTAACGTCACACCCAATCACATATCAGTCGGGTAAAATGGGTGGCTAGGCTACAGACCTGGCTTTGGAAAATACTACGCTGCAAATTGGATGACGATTCCAAGATCGCTGAGTTGGATGGATTCTGCACGAAACTTTGTCTTAGAAAAAGAAATAGTTTCTATTTCAAAGCAAAAATTTTAAAAACACTTTTGGGCGTATTGCTACTAGCAAGTCCGGGAGGCGGGACAAAGCTATCTCACAGACGAATCGCATCAATGCAATGATTGGATGTATTGACGCATGTCCAATCAGCGCTTAATTTGCTACTCCTGGCACGCAAGCGTATGTGAAAGTGTCCAATCAGAGTCGGCCAGAGGCGGGACCCACTGGATGGATGACTGGAGTTTCCCTTGCGGTCTGAAGATTAATGGAAGGGGTCTGTTGATCTTAGGAATCGACTATCAGATGGTCGGCCCCATTGCACTTGACGGCTGGTTTAGGAGCGAATGGGGGAATATCCATTTGAAATAAACAACAGCGGAAAAGACAAATAACCTGGACACCACGTTTGTCATCCAGGTCTCAACTGAAAAGGCCTGCCTACACAGAGATAGTACCTGGGTAGGTCAGGCCAGGATACGACTGCGAGGGACGCTAAAAGCTAACGCTAGCTTGCTCGTTAGATAGACGGAAAACAGCTTTCGACGATCTGCCTAGTGCCCCGGATTGTATTTTGGAAAAACCAAGCCGTATCTGGAAATAAGGACAGTTGAACGCCGTCTTGGTTTTACCGGTGCTCGCTTTGAAATTGACAAGCTAACGCTACCAAGCTAAAATCCAGTAGCCATCTCTGCTAGAGTTAGCTGCAGTGCTAGCCTAGCTAACTTAAAGCGTTAGTGTTGGCTGCAGACTTGGCTATTCTCGCTTGGCTGGAGTTTTCCAAACTCATTGCGGAAGAGTACTGGAAGAAATATATTTACACTCATTAGTCAATAATGATAGCTGTTAGCTAGTAGCTAGCTATCAGCTTCACTGAGCCCAGCGACTGCGTTAGCGGTGTAGCAGCACTCTACGAGTTGTAAAGGAAAACTAAGCCCGAGCCCAGGGAGTCCACCATCAGCCTGCCATCATGGGCAACACGCCCACCGCAAAGAAGGGCAATGAGATGGAGAGCGGTGAGTACCCCTAACCCACGGCTGCAGCAGCTGGCGACATCATGCCGCCCGTCGCTGAATGATTTTATTATAGTCGTTTCCTGTTTCTAATAATGACAACGAAAATAAAAAAGTATAACTTAACACATGTGCAATGCACGAAGGCCCAGGGACACTCCACAATAGCGCCACATTTCACTGTTTTCCAAGTGATCGGATGGTATATGCTGAACTTTGCTACGCTGTCAACTTTTGGTGAAACCCCGTGAAAGACAACCTGTGGCCATTCACATTCACATACAAGCTACAGCCAGGTTGTTTGACTTTGGCACCGTGTTCATCTGAAGTGAACAGCGGAGGATGTTATTCATTCTCTCCCCTGATTCTGTGGGAAAGCTCGTGATTAGAAGCCCCAGGTTATTCTCAGAGGTACCAGTGAGGATGACAACAACCAGTCTTGTACAACAGTCATAGGTTTCCTTGTGGTTCATGTTTCTCAGATGCCCCCCCCCGACCCTTTCACAAGGTTATGAAAGGCTGCAATATCATTGCAAAACCTTAAAAGCTGGTGTGGAGCGTCTTCTCTCGTGCACTTTTAAATAACCCCATCATTTCACGGCGAAACACTGCTCTGTGTGCAGAGAAGGGCTTGACGTGAGCCATGCAGAAATTTGAAACAAGAATAGCCGTGCACATATTATATCAGCAGATGACTTGAATCTTAAACCAATGAAGACCATGGTCACACAGACTGCGTTTTGACAGTTAGTGAGTCGAGGGGGAGTTGGTTGCTATCAGTGAAGGAAAAAAAAAAAAAACAACACCAGGGCAGGGTCATATGATGCATGAGGGTGATCCTCTCCAGGCAGAAACTTAGAGTTGAGGAGTCTCTTGAACATCATGTGATGAGCAGCATTTAGAACAAGGGCACTTGTATGTGTCACAGAGTACATGTGCGTAAATGTTGGGAGTGCGTGACATAGAGCAAAGGGATGCTCTGCTCTCGCCGATCATTTCGCGTGGCCTTTTATTTCACAGGCGCGGCCTTATGTCTTTATCCATGGCGCCATAAATAACGCTCGAGTGTGCAAAGTCTGAGCAGGTATCTGCAAAATGAATGTCAGCTCCTTGTTGCTGGTAGAGCATAGGTGTGAAGAATGGCCGTCAGTTCCTCTGTAACATTAACCCGTCACTGGTAACCCATGTAACAAGACCCACGACTTTCTGGTGTTGTCGCTCAAGTTTTTCGGTGCTTTGGTAGTCGTGGAAATTGCGGCAATAACAGTTGAGCGGGGATGTGGGAGGCACTGCTGTTGGGAGGTTTGTCCACATGCCATGCTTCACATCTTTATCAGCCTGATTGCTCTGGGTCCACCCTGATCCCCAGAGACAGGTGCAGACCAGGGGTCCGGAGGCCCACACCCGGTAGCGTAATTTTCCACGGAGCAGCCGGACGTGAAGGACAACATGGCAGCCCGTTTTGGTTTCGACGGAAAATGGAAAGAGAGTGTCGAGCGCTGGTTCAGGTGCGCGGGCTCTGTTTCCTCTGAACTTTCCAGGCTGGAGAAGACAAGCGGAGAGCCGCCGCTCTGGTACACAAAGCCAATCTCTGGCCCACAGGAAGAAGCAGGGCGGACAGACACTGTGAACTGCAGCAGGAAGTGAAGGAGCAAGGAAGGTCCAGCCCAGGCTCTGCACAGTTGGCCATCGCCTCTACCGCTCTATAAGCTAAACACAGCCTGCCAGGATGGCTTTAAGTCCTGGCCGTTGAGACGCTGTCGGTATCACACAGTCTGGATTTCCCGCGCGTTAGAGCATCTGGACACGCTGCAGCGCTGAGACTCCGCTCGGGCTATCAGCTGGCTTCCTCCAGCCGTTTACCATGTCTGTTATTCACAGGCTGGCAGGAAGGCTGTTTCACCGCTCCGGGCCCTGTTTAGGGGACGCGGGCGGCGGAGAAGGCAGACACGACCAACCGCAGGAGGGGCTAGAGGCTTGCTGCTGGAGTGAGTGTTCAACCCTGACGCTGGACGGGAGCATGGGTTAGGGGTGGAGCCGCGGCTCATGCTATGTCCCACAAGCTTAGCCAGTCACAAGCCGGACTCGAGCTCATACTTGGGACAGATAATCACGCTGTTATTTGTTCCCTTGATAATGTTTGTCAGTAAATTCATCTCATGACCCGGTGAGTCGAGTTTCTGTTGGCTTTGGTGGAGTGAACTTGAGTACCGGACAGACGTTGGTTTTACTGGTATCTACTGTCCAGAAGCTGAAACATATCTTTTGTGTGTGTGTGTGTGTGTGTGTGTGTGTGTGTGTGTGCGTGCATTTGTCCACGTACTGTGTGTAAATACACACGGAGCAGCCTTGTTCGTCTCTGCCCCTGTGACCTATTGTTTTTTTTCCAGTCGCAGCTCAAAGCAAAGCATTTCTCGGTTACCGTGGAAGGGGCCTGTCAGCTGCCGCGCTGCACAGTGCGCAACGCTGTCGGCCCCAAGCCGTCACGCAGCGTGACCACGAACCTATCCAAGCACGCGCAAACTTTTTTTTCCTCTCTCTCTCTCTCTGTCTCTCTTCTCACCGCGGCGCTCTTGTGTCGTCGTCCTTCTCTTCGGCTTGTCATTTGATAGCCTGGAACGTACTCTGTCTGTACTTTGCACACTTCTTTAAACATCTGACCGTCTGACGGTCATGAGAGGCGTTTGCATTGAAACCTTGTTTGATTTGGATTTGCCCGTGTAATGAGGCGGCGCCCTGTCAGAGCGCGACTCCCTCCGTCTATAAATATCTGCGTGGTTCTTCACGTCCTGCCCCGGCCGCTCCGCGCAGCTGGTTTGTGTAACAGGGGTAGGTTTGTGTTTGGATCACTCATCACTTCCTGTCTCCAGTAAAAAGGGGGGGAAGGAGGGGCTTTGTTATACTCCTGCACTGCTTATCGGTGGACATTACGGTTGAAAAGGCCAACCAGCTCACCTTGGATAAGCTCGTAGCGCTGTTGGCAAGCGAACGCTACAACAGGTGTGGCGGCAGTGTGAATCCTCAGTGTCTGTAAACGCTGCTTCCGCAAATGACTTGTTTCGTGCACTGAATGAAGCCGCGGCATGTCACTGCGCAGTATTACCGTTCCACCGGGTGGAGGGCTCTCGCGTTTTTAATCAAAGGAGACATTGGGCCGTTTTCTTGTGCCGTCTGTGCCCGGTGCGGACTGGGAGGCCGTTTGGCGCGCTTCACGGCTAAATGTCGGTCAGCTCGCCCTAATATAACCCTTCTGTTCCCGCGTCAGAGTGGGGCAGTGAGGCCCAGGGGAGAAATGGGGCTGGGTGGGGGGATTGATTTTTTTTTTTTTTTTTTTTTTTCAGAGGATCAATTCGGTGCTGGCACCGCACAGGCTCTCTGGTGCATCTGGGCAGGGAGGGGGGGGGGTAAAAAAGTTTTCGCCTTGGCTGGCGCCCCCCGTGGGAGCTGCTTTCATGATGTTGAAAACGCCCAGATCAGTGCTGAATTTTTTTTTTTCCGCTGCAGATGTGACATCTGATTGGTTCGGGGGGAAAGTTTCAGTCGCATCTCGATGTTGAGTTCATCTCGAGGGCCTTCACTAAGGCCTACTTTTCCATAGGACTTTCTCTCTGGGTTAGATAAATATATCGGCTGGTGTTGTACGCCCCCCTCCCCCTGACGGTTTTGCCCCTGTTTAGATCGATGTACAGCCTCTGCGTGTGCGTTTGTGCCTGTGTGCGCGCGTGCGTTTGCGTGTGTGGTTGACATGAGAGGGAACGGCAGAAGCACGTTGTGTACAGAATAAATATTGATACAGGCCACGCGAGGGTCCAATTGATCTGCCAGAGTGTAACGGCAGCGGCGCTGCCCTCCGCGCTGTGTTCGACCGCGCGCTGGAGGAGCCGGACGCAACTCTCTGAGCTCGGGCCCGCAGCGCGGCGACAGTCACCCGACGCACCGACGGCATCCCTCCGCCCCCGGCCAGGACGCTCGACCGGTTTCCGCGGATGAGAGGGAGCTGCCGACCTGACCGGAGCGCTCTCAGAGGGTGGGTGGGTGGGTGGCGGGGCAGATGCGAGGACGGGTCATGAGTCAGCGGCTGTGAGGAAGGAAGAAGAACCGGGGGAGACTTTGCAGGGCTAATGTGTGACAGGAAGAGCTCCAGAAGGCATGCCGGGAAGAGGGAGTCGTCCTCGCGCTCAAGCGAATCCGGGTCGCGCTCGGCAGATGCTGCAGCAGCACCAGAGGTACCGGTAGTCATCCCAGATGGTAAGGAGTTTGGGCTCACAGGAGAGTCCCCGAAATCTCCCGCGGGCAGGCGCCGCGGCCAAGCCTCCTGAATGTCAAACAAAGAGAGCCTGAACTTTGAAGGTCGAGATGTTTCCTTTAATTCTGCAACGGCACCCCTTGGCAGTGGGAGCATGTGTGTGTGTGTAGGGGGGGTGTTTTCTCCCCGGCGACCGGTCCGCTCCCACCGCTCTCTGTGGGAGCAGCAGCGAGCGCTCTCGACGTGTTTACGCGAACTTTGCTCTTTCGCCGTGCCTGTCGGCGTTCTCCCGTCCCCTTTGTCGGGGGCCGCCAGTCTTCGGAGAGTTTGCAGGAAGTCCCGTTAGCTCGACGGGGATTAATCTCCGTTTAGTTTTCCAGCGTACGTGCGCGCGAGAGACGCACGGAGGTTCTCGTGAGATGTGTTACGCAGAGACGTCTGCCACGAGTTTCTCTTATCTTATCTCGTATCGCGGCGAAAGCCAGCCAGTTTGAATATTCACATCACAAAGTTGATGCATAAATTACAGCCCGCGTTCACTATCAGCAGCCGACCGGCTTTATTTAAACTGAGCCCGGGGCTGTTGTTTTGCATCGATTACCAAGACAGATCGACATTCAACATCATCCTGAGATCGTTTGCGTTCCCACTTCTTTTTTTTTTTGGTGTTCAAAAATTTGTTCAGATTATAAGTATATACATTTTTTATCATTGCAATTACCCATCTTTCTGTCAGACCTCGAACTTTTTGGAAAGTTCTTGTCCAACATAGGAAACAAATAGTTTGACTCTGTGCTGGGTAAAGAGAAGCACGAGAGATTTTTTTTCCCTCTGCTCTGGCTTGATATTCGCTGTCGTAACGAGGCGCCGCAATAAACTGAATAATAAAAACATAAAAGAGAAACTGCTGTCACTTTTCCAAGCGCGGCCGTATATTTGCTGCCCCGGTCAGCTGTCGGGGCAGCGGGGGTCCTCTCTCGAACCGGTGCCCAGATAGCAACGAGGAATGAGGAAGTACCGGTTCCCACGAGGCACATTGTTCCTAAACTCGTAAAGATAAGCACAGGTAAAAGGGAACTTGTGTGTGTCTTTAGAATTATATGTTTGGGTGTGGGTGCTGATTTGCACTTTATCCCCCCCCATTAGATGTCATGCAAGTGGCTTTCTCGTGAGGTCATGGCATGCGAAGTTTAGTTTAGTTTAGTGGGAAATATTTTTTTACCATGCAGTTACGGGTGTATTTATCCAAACATTAGTTCACACCTTGGCTCTATTCTGCCGGTTTCCGCTCGTTCGTTGTCGTCTGCAAAAAGAAGCAGCCGTCCGGCTCAAAAGTCCAGGCCGAGCCGGACGCAGGCTGCCCTCAGCCGATCGCATTGACAGCGTTTGTGTGGACGCACGCAACGCGCGCCGCGCTCGTCGCAAATTCCTCCGCGTGACTGTGACGGCGCCATTGTTTGTTGTGCTCCCCGGGTCTCGGTGATCTTGTTACACGAAATTCTTTTTAAGCCCGGCGGTTTTTGAAAAATCCTGACATGCGTTGTGTCTCTGATTACAGTGAAGGAGTTTCTCGCCAAAGCCAAAGAAGATTTCTTGAAGAAATGGGAGAATCCGGCACAGGTGAGTGAGCGAATGAGAACTCCTTCTTCCCTTTTTATTTATTTCTTGTTATTATTAATGTACCACCCTCGTATAAATCCAGTCTGTAATTTATTGAGCTTCCGCTCAGGGTGTGTTTTTTGTAATTGCTGTTCGCTGAGACATCAGTGTGGTAACACATCCTGTGATCGATCTGGAATAACGCAGCCCCCAGTTTTTTCACCTGCTTGTTCCCCCCTCTCGTGGGAATAGCCCCGCCCATGATCGCATTGATACCAGTTTATTTTAAAGGGGCATTGCACCCTCTGCTGGGCTAATGCGAACATTTTTTTTTTTTGGTCCACAGTGGTTGGGCCTCCACTCAGTGTACGACAGCATGTCTGATGCACAATTCAGGGGAAAAGCAGAAAATTTTCAGTAGATGCTTATTGTTGACTCAAGGTATCGTTTAGTTAAATAGCTGAGCTGCAGTCGGGTATGTTGGTATGTGTGATGCACCACTACCTCTCACCGACGTCCTCTTCTCCCCCCCCTTCCAGCAAACTGCGGCACTGGATCACTTTGAGCGCCTGAAGACCTTAGGCACTGGTTCATTCGGTCGAGTCATGCTGGTGAAACACAAAGAGACGGGCCAGCATTTCGCCATGAAAATACTTGACAAACAGAAGGTACGGTACTTGCAGCACGGCGTTTCGAGAGACGCGCTGACAAAATCTGAATGCTTGACTTGGGCATTTCTGCTGTAATGACAGTTTATTGCTGTCCTATGATCATCAGGATTTTTGGGGATTTTTGTCTTCCGCGCTTTGAAATTTTGAGTCATTAAGGACATCAGTGTCGAAGTCATCCGAATCAGATAGGCCTCAGCGGCTCGTAGCTAGTCGCTCTTGGAAAAAAGGAGAAGTGACCGTGACCAGTTTTTATTCTTGCTCTACATGTTCATGAACCTAGTGTCCAGTTTGTCATCACTAGAAGAGGCGCTAACACATCAGTGTTAAAGCTCATGACTGTTTTTAAATGGAGATCAAACAGTTTATGTTAAAATGCCACTGGGATTTAAGACTTTTAAATTTTATTAAAATTAAAAAAAATTATATAAAGTCTTGGGCGTGTTTTTAATGGATTTTCATATGTCTGATGAGCAATTTTTCCTGAATAAGCCTCCATCCTCTCCCCACCCAGGTTGTGAAGCTGAAGCAGATAGAGCACACACTGAACGAGAAACGCATCCTGCAAGCTGTCAGCTTTCCCTTCCTGGTGCGACTGGAGCACTCTTTTAAGGTGGGCATTGAAAACGTTCATCTGTTCCGTCCTCTGGGCGTCTTCGCCTCTTGTTCGTGGTATGTGGGTTTTTTTTTTGTTTTTTTGCGTGTCCATACTGAGACCTTGCTGATCTCTCCGCAGGACAACAGTAATCTGTATATGGTAATGGAGTACGTACCCGGGGGTGAAATGTTCTCGCACTTAAGGAGAATCGGCAGATTCAGGTAAATTGACTTTTTGTTCCCTAAATAATACATGGTCGTTTCCATCCTCTGCGGGTGGACTGTAAACACTGTGGCTGATCCGTTCTGCAGTGAACCACACGCCCGCTTCTACGCAGCCCAGATTGTACTGACCTTCGAGTACCTCCACTCGCTGGATCTCATCTACCGAGATCTGAAGCCGGAGAACCTGCTCATCGACCACCAAGGTTACATACAGGCAAGGATCGCACGCTTTGGCGCCTGAGCCGCCGACGGCAGCTGTTGTGTGGCCGCGTTCCTGCGGCGTGCGCTCAGTGACCAGAGCCGTGCCCTTTCCTCCGCAGGTAACAGATTTTGGATTTGCGAAAAGGGTGAAGGGCCGAACCTGGACGCTGTGCGGGACCCCCGAGTACCTGGCACCAGAGATCATCCTCAGTAAGGCAAGTGTTCCAGCTTGGCCCGCGACGAGCAGCACTACTTTTCATCGGAAAGGCAGAGGAGTTGCCAAATCTGCAGGGGACTTCATTAAAGGAAACAAACACCAGTTTGAGTTTTTGTTTGAGGGACGTGTCTGACTGCCCTTTATTTCCTTTGTCCTTTCCAGGGTTACAATAAGGCAGTGGATTGGTGGGCTCTGGGGGTGCTGATATATGAGATGGCCGCTGGTTACCCCCCCTTCTTTGCAGACCAGCCTATTCAGATTTACGAGAAGATTGTATCAGGGAAGGTGAGTTTACAAAAGGCCTGTCTACATAGTTAGTTTTACTGTCCCAGCACCACAACAGTGCAGAGTTCCACACCGTCCCGCAACAGAAGCCGTGGTTTGCAAACTAAAAAAGATTCCAAAATTAATGTTAGAAGTCCATAACTGGTACTGTGGAGAAAAAAAGGGAAAAGGTCTGAAAAACAAACACTGTGAAGCAACAGTGCTGGTGTTGTCACCGTCATCACTCTTATTCATATCGAGAGGACAGCAGCGGTTGCCTGAAACATTTGTCAGCTATGGGTAAATACCCAGTAGGGGAACTTTTACTTCCTGTATCGAAAAGGTTCTTCCCAACAAACAACAGAAATTATTTTGCTTTCAGCGGCATTCTCCAACGCTTTAAACCTTGAAATCCGTTCACAGAGTAGTGGCATGTCGGGTTGACTGGCCTTAAATTAGCTTCTTTTCCTTTTGCGTGAACGGCATAGGGGAAGAACACCTTTCACTTTTAATCTCACAGCCTGGAAACGGCATATAGTCACAGATTCGCTGTTTTATCAGGTGCGTACATCAGCCTCGCACAGGCTGCGTTTTACACCAAGTCAGGAGGTTGCCGGAGGACGATCCAAAGGAAGGTGGAATGGTGCAAGCGTGCGGACATGTCAAAACCAGGCAAAGCGCATCATGTGTCATTTAAACAGCATCACCCACTGCACTTGCACTAACCCACAGCTGTGGGCCAGACGCCGGCGCCGCCTTATTTCAAAACACGAGGTCTAAGACACCGAGTTCTCAAACGCTTGGCGGGAGAACCCGCGCTCACGCCGCTTCCTCTGTTCGCAGGTTCGCTTTCCCTCCCACTTCAGCTCAGACCTGAAGGATCTGCTGAGAAATCTGCTGCAGGTGGACCTGACCAAGCGCTTTGGCAACCTCAGGAACGGAGTCAACGATATCAAGGGCCACAAGTGGTTCGCCACCACTGACTGGATTGCCATCTACCAGAGGAAGGTGAGGGGCCAGCAGTCATGCGGCAACAACATGAACAAGTAGAGCCAGGACAGAATAAAGGGGGATGCTGACACAAGAAGATGGCTTTAATGAGACTTAAGTCAGTGGACGTGCCTTTAGTCTGCATCTGGCTATGGGTGACTTCACACCATCTGCGCTTCCTCTTCACAGATGATGTTACATTGGAAGCTAGTGGGGAAAAATGTCCAAAACACACAAAACGGGTTCCCCTTCGTTTTCTTCTTTACGGAGAAGCGGGCGGATTCAGTAGGATTACAGCAATACTGAAGCGAGACCTCAAAATCTGAGGCAGAACCAAGTTCGACACGATTGAACGCAATGTGGACCCATTTCTTTGGTCCACATGAGCGCAATTTAATTTGTACGGAGCCTGAATCACGGTCGCAGTTGTCAAAAAGAGGGTTTCACAAAGTTTACAAAAAAAAACCCCATACATGACCCGTTCCTTTACCTCAGAATAAGTTACGGAGAAATGCTGCACGGGGGGGGGGCCCCCCCCACCCGGGAGCTCATGCAGTGAGTGCTGACAGTGCACACACAAAGGTTAAATGTAACAAAACTATAAGTACAATACGCAGAATAAACGTTTTTAGTTCAACAGGAAAAAAGTCTTCCCTTTGAACTCTTAGTTTTGGGATCTCCACACATATAGCAAATGCATACAAGTTAATTATTATTAGTTATTATTTGTTTCCTTTCAGTTCCTGGAATCCGTTCTGAGTAATTTTAAGAAACTGATTCAGAAATTGAAGAGCTGGCTTCAGGGAAACTGAATAACGTGATCACCATAAGTTCCTGCAGCGTGCCCACAGATCGATTAATAGACAAGTCCTCTCTGTATTCTCCACAATTTTTTTTTTTTTTGGATTGTACAATACATTTCACTCCCGATTTAATCATCAAGTTGCTGTGTTCAACTGTAAATCTGATTTTAATTGTCTCTTAATCTCCCGCGGTGTCATCCAGCAGTTCATGGGGCGTGCTGTGGCTTTTAGCTCCCTCTATTAGACTGCACTGCATCATTCTCGCCATTTGATTTGTCCTTTTTTTTTTGTTCCAGGTGGAAGCGCCGTTTATTCCTAAGTGCAAAGGCCCCGGCGACACGAGCAACTTCGACGACTACGAGGAAGAGGAAATCAGAGTCTCCTTCACAGAGAAGTGTGCAAAGGAGTTTGCCGAGTTCTAGATTCCAACCACGAGTAGCGGAGAGAGAGAGTGAGCGAAAGAAAGAGGAATTTAGCGAGTAAAAGGGGGTCTGACAACAGGAAGCGCTAGGGCGGACTGCGAAAATTGCTTATTTGTAATGACGACAACAATGTAAAATCCCCCCCCCCAGTGGAAAGGTAGGCAAGGTGAAGAAAGATCCAACAGAACCAGCAGTGTTGCCTTTTCTGATTGTTTCTCAACTGTTACCTATTCATTTTATTTATCCCTCTTGTGTTTGTGGCAGGGGCTTGAGGAGAACAGACATAGGTTGCGGCTGTTCAGCTAGACTCGTATCTTTCTGATGGTGTTATAACACCTTTTCAGTCTTTGCAGGATGAAGCATTGATTTTCTGTTAAGGTACTGACTCCGCTAGGCTCCTCTTTTTTTTTTTTTTTTTTTTTCTTTTTTCGAACAGGCCCTTTCTACAAGCTTCTCAAAAGAGTGATTGTTGTTATCTCGTCACCCCGGGTTCCCCCTCCATCTCTCCATCTCGAATCTGTCCAAGCAATACGAAGTCCAACAGATGTGCCTATCACGACGCCAGCTGGTTGGAAAACTGTGTCGAAAAAAAAGCATCGGCGCAGAGCTTTGGCTGTGGTGGCACCGGCCCTCGCGCCCGTTTTTTGGTTGAAAGCTTGAAAACTCTCCGCGCCTGCCTTTGTCTGCTCAGTGTGGCATGATTATTGGGTAGATGATGCGCTCGCCGCTCGCAGTTCGGAGCAGCGGCGGCCTCGTTGATCAGAGCGAAAAACAATTTATCACGGTAAACTTCATCTAGGTCTTACTGCTTTCGGGGACCTGTAAGAAATGGTAAAACATGAGGTCTGCATTTAAGTCTGTCTTTCTCTTAGCTGAATTTATTAGAGCATTTAAAAAAAATCCTATTGGTGATCATTTTGTCCTTTTATGTCGATCTCTGTGCTTGTGTGTTATTTAGTGCTCAAGGGTGGGTTAAAAAGCTGTGATTTAGCAGCAACTAACATTGTGGTCACACTCCTGACTATTGTTTATTTAATTCATAGTACATTTATACATGTATATTGATATATATATGATAGAGAACATAAAATATCCATCTTTTTCAACATTGTCTCATAGCTGTGAAACTGATTTAAGATTTCATAAATAAACGATGACAAATTCTGCCAAATTTGCAAACTGAGAACACTGCAAAGTTTTCTGTATGTAAAGTGACTATGACGGTGGTGGATTTTAATACGCAAAAAACAAAAAAGGAAAAAAAAAAACAGTAGCAAAATGTTTCAACAAAAATGTGCATGTTATTTTTGTACAATATCACTTTTAAAGACGGCAGAGCGTTACGCTTTATTTGTGCTGCGGTACCCGAGATCGTGGATAACATGCTTAACCATTGAAATGGACTCTTCGCTGCTCTATTTTGAAGATGGAACAAGACCCAGATAAATGTCAGAAAGTTGTTGGGGTTTTTTTTCTTTTTTTCTGGACTTTGTTCATTGTTCAGTTGTAGGGCAAGAGTTTGCTGATAATTGTCACTGAACTTGTGCGTCTCACCTTGATAATTCCCCCCCCCCTTCTCTTGTATATACCTTACATGTAACTGCCCTCACATAGATTTGCAGTCCGGCCAAATTTGGGGCGACTGCTGAGATTGGAGTGCTCTGTTTCCATTTTCCAGCTTTCTATGTAACAAATTAAAGTAAGGAGGCTCTCCTGAAGCTGTCCCCTTTTTTTGCCAAGTTCATCATTTCTGTGGATGCAAGACAATCACAGACCAAATTTTACTGCTGGTTTGTTGACTGAACACGTTGCTTCGGTTTTTTGATGAAGGATGTTCGCTTTCAACGCCCCACCCCTCCTTCCTCCGCTCCCCAATAGCCCCCCCACCCCCTAGGTGCTAGACTTTGTCCATCTCACTGAAAAGCTTCTACGAATTGTTTGATGTGCATCAATCTATTTGTCAAGTCTTGTAACATGACATTTTTGAGAATGTTTTCAACTCTAAATGATTTCAGTCGGCTCGAGGAATTATTTTGGGAGTCTCTTTTAATGTAACTGGGGTCAAACGCAGGATACTTTTTTTTTTTTTTTTTTTGAATGTCTCGGAGTTGTCCGATGGAGGCGCTTTCGATGCTGTTTGGGGCGGCGTGCATTCTTTGTGATGCACGTTTCTGCGGCGAGCGGTGGGTTTTTCTTGCATGCGGCGAAAGCAGCCCAACGGCAAGACGTCTCCCCCGGACCTGAGACATGTTTGAGAAACCATAGTCTCCACAGCTGACAGCCTCCTCACCATTTAACCTTTGATTCGTGAGCATCACGTTCGACGACACAGGGGATCGCCAACCCACCTGTCCAGTCTTTTGCATATAGTGAAGCACATGCCACACCTTTTCAAACGCCCTATTTAATTGATTTGTGCTGATTCTTTGAAACTTTAAAGACACTATGTACTGCTTTGAAGAGAGCACATGTAATATCTTTGGTCTTTATGTTCTGGCAAATGACTAAATCAGAGTTGGTGGGTAGAAGGCAATGCCTCCATCACTATGCTTTTTTTTTGTTTCCCATTACAAAACATCTTGTCGGTTGTCTTTAGTTCTTTTCTATCAGCCTAACGCTATCAACTGATCTGTGCTTGTTTTTGAGTTTTTCTCCCGTGTTTGCCTTCTATTTTCATCGAGTTTTCACACACTCTTCATTCAAACGTAACACTTTTTACATCTGAGATGTTTTGCGTTCATATTTTCTAATTGTATTTTCAAAAAAAAGGAGAAAAAGAAAAGAAAAAACAGAACATTAATCTTTTCCTCATGACCTGGGTACAGTGATTGTGTAGTCTATTGTACCTTTTGGGAAACAATACTGTATATCCTTGCCTTTGACAGTCTTAAAAATCTTACCCTCTGGAGAACTTGACAGATACCCTTAGAACACAATGAGTATGTTAAAAAAATATACATAAAGTAATATTTTGCAAAATGTATCATTCCAATAAAGTTTTACTTGTAAAGACTCATATGTCTGGGTTAACTCTCACTTCCACATGCATAATGTAATACGCGGCTAATCGCAGCTTTAAAAAAAAATCCCATCTCCCATTGCTCGGATCGCTATAAAATTGTTGGTTGGCGATGGCAGATGCTGTGTTTTCGCTCTCCTGCCTGTTATTGTGAATGCTTTAAGAGGCTGGCGGGTGCAAGCGAATGATGCAGTGTTTTGTTCATCTTGTCACAGTACGGGATCAATTACCGGCCAGCTTTCAGCAGCCACCTCTGAATGTATCTACGCTACAACCTCAGAGCGCTCCTTTTTTAAAACATTTTTTCAGGATTACATCTGCCATATTTGCATCAGTTATATAGTGGAGTTCCAAAGGTCTGCAACCACTTTCCCATGAACGGGAACATCTCAGACTATATGCGAAGGGCCTCAACTGCCTTCCAGATGGTTCCAAAGCAGATTAGACAAATTAAAAGACTGTTTGATGAATAAATCCATTAAACGGGTAATTGGTGGGCTTGGTGCACAGGATAACGTGAAACATGACTGACATATGGCAGTTTGATAAGTCCCTACATTTGTGGTTTTGCACAGGAGAGAGACAGACCATCTAATGTGGGAGACGGTGGTTCTTATCGCTTACCGAGTCACACTGTGAACCGGCACAAATTTCCTTATGTGTAAAGTGTCGGTGAAATGTGAAAGATGTGGGAGCAATAACTAGTACTATTTAGGTCCAAAATGACCCCAACAACAACTAGTAGTGCTTTTATGACCTTACTAGTTCCAATAGTGATGTCCCAAATGCTTACTTGTTGAACTAGTAAGGTCACAACTAGTGGTAATAGTGATCATTTTGGACCTTACTAGTACTAATGGGTAATTTGGTCCTTTTCAGTTCACTGCTGCTAACTAGTACAGAAAATTATAGACCACCAGGTAACTCGTAAGCTAAATTCACAATCAGCAAGTTTACACGTTGGCACTTTTGAAGCACCCTAGTGAACGAGTACGACTTTCAGCCTTCCTAGTTTGGTCCAGCTGTCAACCAGTGTGCCAAAAAGCCAACTCTGTCTGCTTTAACCAAAAATGGACCGTCGTTGATGCGAGCGATGGACTAGTACACATTTTTCAGTCTACTTCTGCCGTTCGACCTGAGGCCTGTAAGGCCTGTACGTCACTGTGGATGCTCACACAGCTGATTCATATTAGTTGATAAGATGCCTTCTCTTCATACATCAGCTGCTTCTGCACACAGATCCAAGGCATCAACGCAGTTTAGCTTAGGCTTTCGGAGAAGGCAGCAATCCTAAAGCAGTTTCTTCAGAAATAGCTTTTGCGGTTCATTAATTGATAGCTGGACAGTGAAAGAGACACGGTGAAAAGAAGGACTTCGTAAGACTACAATCAATCCAAGAAAGATGTAATAAAATTCTTATATTTTAAAAGATAAAGACAGTCATTTCTGGACTGTATAAATAAAAAAGGTATGTTTAGATAAATAAAAAGCTTTGTCCTTTTTTTTTTTTTTTTTACCTGATTCACTGATGCTGATATTATTTCTGGCTTAATATTTTTTTTGTCATTCATGAATACTTTTATTTTACTGTCCACTTAATGAATAGTTTCTTAGTTTGATCTCGTGATGAGGCACGGTATCGATTCAGGTTCTTAAATGTAATGTTCTGAAGCTTTTAAAAAATGATTTAGCCAATAGTCGTTGGTATTAACACAGTTTTAAACTTTTCGTGCAAAATGCCACCGTATGCACCCGTTAGGAACGCGCATGGGGCCGGTTGCGCGCGCACGTCTCCGTCCAGGACTGCACATTCCACCTTAAAACCCCCATCGCGAGTGAAACTTTTCGCCGTAATCCGCCGGTCCACCTTAAGCGCACACGCAAACGCAGGAGGCGTACGGCGAGGTTTCCGCTTCTCAGTTGGGCTCGGACCGCGGCTCACGAAAAACACCGTCTGTACCGTTGACGCACTAAGGTAAGAAAAAAAAGCAAGCGAACCAACCGAGCAAAAAAAAAAAATGTCTGAATCCAATTACCGCCAGTGGATCCTGGACACTATCGACTCGCTGCGGTCGCGGAAAGCCCGGCCGGACTTGGAGAGGATTTGCCGAATGGTCCGGAGACGACACGGGTCCGAGCCCGACCGAACCTGCGCAGAACTGGAGAAACTGATTCAGGAACAGACCGTGCTGAAAGTTAACTACAAGGGCTCAATTTCGTACCGGAACGCCGCCAAGGTTCAGCGGAGAAGCCGAAAAAAAGACGATGTAACGTTAACAACGGCTGCGAGAAGGAGCGCGGTGGAAGAAGCTAGTCATTCTGACTTGAGCAACGGGGACAGCGCTTTCGGTCCCGTCGACCAGGACGAGGAGGATTTGGAGGTACGTTGGGGTTGATGCGAGGAGACATGTTTTCACGAGCTCACATCTCGTTGCCATGTCACATCACAGAAAATTAACAGGTGGAGATAAAGACACGTTGCGGTCTGTGTGTGCGTGTGGTTTGCAAAATAAACGTCTTTTTTTTCGGTCTGTAAATGGGGAGTGGTGAGGGGAGTGATTTGCAAGTGCACCCAAAACTGCCGCAGACGGGGAGCGGCGGTTGGACCTCGCTCGAGCGCTACCGAGGTGGAAGAAAAAAAAAAAAAAACAGAAGGTGCGCGTGAAGTCACACTGTGGCATATTTTACACGGCGTCGGTTGTAAAGTACTTTAAACGGACGGCCGAGCGGGAGATGGGAAAAGTTCCGCCGCGCCGTCCGTTCGCGACAACCCGGTCGCGCCACCATTATCAGCAGCAGAAAGCGCTTTTCAAGCCCCAAACTCGGTGTTGAACGAAGGGGAGGTGGTGGAGGAGGTGGAGGTGGTGGAGGAGGAGGAGGAGGAGGAGGGGGGCGTCAAGCTCACAAGAAACGAGTAGACGGGGCCAGAAGTCGGACGGATTTGCTTTCAAAATAAGAGCGTCGAACATACGCGCTCGCCAGTGACGACTTTATTTTTAAAAGCCGGGCGTGGAAGTCCGCGTCGTCATTGTCAGTCGCTTGTAAATGTGGGAGTGGGTGAAGGAGAAAAAAAAGTCTCAAACACCGCGGATGTAGGAGCCTGATAGGGGGACGTTGGGACATTGTAGGGTTGTTGATTGTGTTTTCCATTCCTGGGGAAAACGAGGTTAGGCATCCCGTGCGAGACGCCACATGTCACTCGAGCCACGTCCAGACGCATGTAGATATATCGTCTGCCCATGACGAGATGTCACCCATTCCGTCTGGACTTTAAAATGTGCCCATCACTGTGCCGTGTCCCCCCCCCCACCCCGAACAGCGAGCAAATCGATGATTATCGATGGCGAAGTGTTCGCTATAAACGCATATTCAGTTCATTCGCGCAAACTGCGTCTATTTTTCGAGTGATGGACGATTGCCGACGCAGTGCATGAAGTCGAACCCCTAGATCCATTGTCGGACACGCCGCCAAGCCCGGTCACGTCTAATGCTTGGCGTTAGCCGTTGTGGCCTCTCTCGTCCCGTGCAGCGACGGCATACCCTCCCTGCGTCCGCCGAACTGTTTGTTGACAGTATTTCTTTCAAACGCAACGCAGGCGCCGGTAACAACGTGCGAGACCCGAACTAACGTTAAAGCGACCGCAAACTGTTCGTCCGGCTCTGGATGGCGGTTGCGCCTTTCCGATTTGGGTTAAGCTGAGATCAAATTGACTTTGTTCCCTGAAAGGCGTGTGTGTCGCTACAAAAAAAACCCCACGGATGCGTGGTTACTTCGCACGGACTGCCTCCCGGGGCTCGCCGTCAAGGGTTTTGCGAAAGCGAGGGTCAAACGTAGACCGTGACGTGTCCGATAACGGACTCATTTGCGTTACTCTTTCTGTTCCGTCGCTTTTACTGTAAACCGTCGACCCGGTGCAAAGTCAAAGTAGACAGTCGCCTCGATGAGCCGATCGGAGGGGGGGATCGGAGCGCCGCGTTTGGTTTGCCCGTCGAGTTCAAGCTCGTTTTTTTGGTCTTCGGTCTGCTTTGCCGCGGCTCGGCCCCGGGGAAGCGCTCCGTTAAAGACCACAGACACAATGGCGAGGTCTTTACCGCGGCTCCCCAACTCCATGCGCACTTTGGAGGAAATTTGAGAAAAACAAAAAAAACACGCCTCCCGTCGGCCCTTTGCGTGCTCCCCGTGTGTTAGAATGATCAGTCCTAAGGCCTCGGAAGACAGGGGCGCACCGGGCATATCGGCTGCGTGTGTGTGTGTGTGTGTGTGTGTGTGTGTGTGAGCCCAGATGAAAATCGTGTTGGACTGCGATGCTCCGGGGCGTCGTGTTTTTTTTTTTGTTGTTGTGTGTGTGTTTTTTCGCGACCGTGTCTCGGTGAAAGTTACGTGAAACGCAGCGCGATGGGCGAACGCCGTACACAAGCGCCTCTTCGCACGGGAGCGGGGCGGGCTTTAGTGCGCTCTTGTGCTCGACTGCTGGGTCTCGGACACGCAGTCGCACACAAGGTAATTTTTCACTCAGGACGCCGTCGGGGAGGAGGAGGGGGGAGGGGAGGGGGGTTCTGACAGCCAAAAGAACGGGTGCGCGTTTCCAAACTAGTTGTTTGTCTTCAGGTAGCGTCGTGTCACGCAATTTGTTTCGATTGCGTGGGAAGACGCGTTCGCGGCGGCGGCGGCGGCGGCTCGCGGGCAGCATGCGGAGTGCACACGCTGCGCCGCGGAGGGGGGACGGAGGCATCCGAAGGCAATAATTTACCACCACGGCGCTCAAATTGCGACATCTGTACGAGCGCGTGCTCATGTGACTGCAATTAGTGCTCAGTCGTGACATCAGCCCTGCCGTAGCTTGCTCGAGGTCTGTTTCTGCGGGGGTTTAAAAAAATGAATTTAATTGATGAAAAAGGCTTTCCCTTCACCACATTAGATGTTTCCTGTCCACCGCAGCTTATTCTCCACCGATCCCAGCAGAGATTAAAACATAATTATGGCATACGTTTGTTTAAATTCTGCACCCACCCTTTAGGTGTTTTAACTATCATGTTATCCCATGTCAGCTAGTTTATGTCGAGATTACAATTATAAGACAAGATATGGGATGGCAGTTACTGTACATGTTGCACCTTGTGTTTTTGCAGGCAGACACCTCCATGGCCATGGACACAGACAGCAATGCAGATGAGGAGGGGGCTGATGAGAGCCGGGACGGGCCGGACGGGCCGTCTCCCGGCCGCACGTGCGAGGATGCCGCGGTGCGCTGTGCCTCTGCGCGAGCCGCCTCTGCCCCCTGCTCTCCCTCTGGCACTCGGCCTGGCCCCGGCCCCGGCTGCAGCCCGGGCTCGGGGCTGGACTGTGTCTCTTTCCAGAAGGCTGGTGAGAGGCCCAGCTCCTTGCCCCCCTCCAGCCCCAGGGCCTTCGCACACAATGACTGGGCTTATGATTCTGCCGTCCTCCCAGCGGAGCGCCAGAACCCAGGAATGCAGAGAGACAAAGGTATTCACACTGCTGCACACAGTCTAATATGCACACCAGGCGCATTATGGAACACTTTAATATTGTTTTATGTGCAAAACTCATGCTTAGTGTGGCACTTGATATGAAAAGGGAATGGAAGCTTTTAACCACCCAGATGATTAATTGCGGGGTGACACGGTTGTTGACACTGGGAATGCCTTAGTTTATGTAAGATAGACACATATTTGCAGGAGAAAATAATGCACTTCCACGACAGCGCCTTCCTGCAGTTAAAAGTGACTAGCCCATGGCCTTGTTTAAAGAACTGTCAGTTGAACTGGTTATAAATGATCGAACTGATCGTTAAGGCGATTTTGAAGAATGATATCGGCGTGTGACGTAAATGGCTCACCCTGTTTCAGCGGCGGCCTCAAAGCCAGCGGTCCACCCCGTGCCAAGCAGCCCCTGTGCATTAAAGAACAACACGAAGAAAGAAGATGGGGGAAAGGTGGAGGACAGCAGCCTTTCGTCCGACCAGTTGGTACCAGACTATGCAGCACGACTGGTAATGGACCAGCATTCCCTCCGTGACAGACAACACTGCCTGTATGTCTCTGCTTTCTACCTGAGTTTATCATGTTTCGTTTTTTATGTTCCATTTTGTTTGGCCGAAAAGGACGAGTCCAGGAATGCATCATCCGATGGAAGACCGCAGACACTGTCTTTACCATCTGACAACTGTGAGTTACATAGTTTCCTGGTTTTATTTCATAAAACTGCTGTTTGTCTTGCATTGATTGTGCAGAAAACAGATGATTGCTCTCGCTCTCATTTTGAAAATCATAGTAATAATAAAACACGTTAGGGACCAATGACAGTTTATGTTTCCAACGCCATTCTCGTTGTTATTTGGCCTTTAGTACTACCGGTTGCCCCGAGGCCTACTCAAGATTTTTTGAATATTTCACAAGCTTTCGCTTCTCCCTTCCATCCAGGTGGTGCTGACTTTGACTGTTAAAAGTCGTCAATATGAACACGCCCTTGTGCAATCAGGCACTGTTAATAACAGTGGCTTGCCGAGTCTCTGCAGACTTGATATAGTTGGATTCAGTTTTGAAGTTGGTGCATCTCGATTTCCTGTCGAGTGTTTCCAAACTAAGCTGTTTATTTAAATTGTTTCTTTAAGAGCTCCTTGGCAGATAACATGTTAACAGAAGGCTGTTCATAATCCTGAAAAGGCCCAGTGTTTGCCGAGAAGTAGGGCCACATGAACGGTGCAGATTTTTGCATGGACTTTTACCAGAAGTAAACCTCCCATCCACCACCACAGGGACACAGGGCTTGAGTACAGCTACCATGTCACCACCTCCTTTGTCTGGGCTGGGCCTGAATGTAGTTTGGCCAGGAGGAACATCCATCTAAAAAAAAAATGTTGGGTTCCTCTTTTTCACATGCGCCAAATGCATGACAGCAGTCTCGCCAGCATCCTATGAAAGTGGGCCGGTACAGTTACGGTGCCGTATCAACACTCTCTGCCCTCGCTGTACTGATTGTGAAGTCAGCTTTGTGCTTTGCTCACTGAAGAAACAGGTTTTTCCTCAAACACGTCTCAATATTCATTACGTTGGCACTTTGTTGTTTTTTTAGCACGTCATTCATAATAACCGAACTTCCGCTTTGGTCGCAGGCACATTAAAAAAGAAGATGGATGTAGCGCCCTTCACCGCTGCAGATGGTCTTCTGAATGGTGGCAAAGGCGATGAAGTGTGAGTGTCTTCACATTCTCCACTGGAAATCCATCTTAGCATATTCATCCAATTTGCCCCCCCCCCCATTCCACAACGCATTCACCCCCCTTTTAAACCTTTTTCCTTCATCCAGCTCTGTGAAAAAGGAGAAGATGAGCCAGAACTTGTTGCAGTGGACTGTGGCCGACGTGGCCAGTTACTTCTCAGCTGCAGGCTTCCCGGAGCAGGCCGTAGCGTTTCGAACGCAGGTTAGTGCGCTGCCACGGACGCCACGTGTCCGCCGGAAAGCCCGAACTCGCCATCGCCTAATTGCACCTTTTGGTGGCAGCTAATGTGGAGTGTGTTGCTCTGTCCGAGTGTATGTTGTGACCGGATCTAATTCATTTGTGCATATCAAGCTGCATGGTAAAGGCTGCGAGAAGAGAAAACTGTCTGTTTCGAGGTGATTGGGAAAATCCCCAGACTCTCTTGAAATACAAAGTACACTTTTCTATGTACTTTTTGGGGTATAGTGGCTAATTTCCCTTCCTGCACCATGTCTCCTCTTAGCCCCTATATCTATTTTTAAAAGATATTAAATCCCTTTTAAAAACCCAAGGGTGATGAACTGAGAAAAATAATCTTTATCTCTCACCGGCAGGAAATTGATGGGAAGTCCCTTCTTCTCATGCAGCGCAGTGATGTGCTGACCGGGCTGTCTATCCGACTCGGCCCTGCGCTCAAAATCTACGAGCGCCACGTCAAGGTGCTGCAGAGGACCCACTTCCTGGAAGTCGAAGACCTCTGAAGCGGCGATCTCCCGTGACAGACACACAGACAGTGCTGCATCGACCCAAACATGCATGCAGTGCCCTCTTCCATTTGGATCCTGCCACCCACCTTCATATACAGTGTATGTAGAGGGTGAGCGGAGGGGGGAAAAGGCTGCGGTGGAATAAACTTTCACTGTGAGTATGACCAGAAACTGAAAGACGAGTCATCCTACCTCTCATTATGGTCTTTGGTTTGCAAAGAGAGTTGTCATTTCACCCACGTGACCACACAGCGAACGGAACAGACTGCTGCGATCAGAGTGCGTTGCACAGCCGAGGAGCAGTGTCCTTCGTGCAGGAGCAAAAGATTGGTAATGCAGACACAGAAGAGGACCCAACCTTGCACCAAGTGCACCACCTATGGGCTAATACACTCACACAGACGAGACTGCTTACTGCCGCAGCAGAGAGCTGTCACAGTTTTGGGGTCCACGGGAAAATGTTGGTTTGTCGCGGATCTGAGATTTCGCTCCCCCTCTGTCAATTATGGTATCTTCTGTTACTCAAGAAATGGTTTGTAGCTCACACAGATAAACACAAAGCACATCGGTTGCGTGCGCTCCCCTTTACTCATATGATGAGCTGATTGAAAAGTCAAGGAAGTCTGACTATCTACATATCTGCATCAAAATGTCCCGATTCCTGACTTATGTCACCAATAGCTGCTGATCTTGGATTATGTCTTCAGTGTCTCTGCAACACTGAGATATAACCACAATTATATAATACTACTTGCTGGCGAGATGATAAGGTTTTTTTTTTCTTGTTTTATCTCATTACAAAATGACGGTGGTCCAACTCGACACAGTTGCATTCTGGGGGAACAATTTCAGACAGATGTGACCAGAAGACGCGCAGCCTGATGAAATTTGCTTTTATACACAAGCAAAATGAACTTGTGGGAAACACTGAAAGATGTTGTTTTTAATCCAATACAACTGCTCTGTGCCTGTTTGCAGAGCCGATATGTTGATCAAATGCAATATTTTATGTTATCATCCGTTTCTAATTTGTCCAGTGTCTGTGTTTTTTTGACCTAAGCCAGCCACTTGAATTGTAACATTCCATATGATGTTGTCCACATCTCCCATGTATTTCCCTCCCCTTTTTGTCTATAACACACACTTCTTCCAGAGTCACAAATAAAGCTTGTGTCTCTCTCTCTCTCTCTCACAGCATTTCATTACCCTTGTATCAACACTTCACCTAAAAGTAATGGCTCTGACGGGACAGTGTCTGGCGGCCCTTTCGATTTCAATCAAACATTGTAAACAAACTTTCCACTGCAGTTTAAAAAAAAGAATTTTAAAAAACCAACTGACCGGAAGCTTTCCTCCCACATGAATAAATTGCAGCGGCAAAATTCTTTGTTTATTTCTTAAGCTTTGGTTGATGCAGTTTTCTGACAAATATGCATTCAGTGAACATGTCATGGCAGTGGGGAATATACTCGTTTTCTCTGTTTTGGATGCATTTTTCCAATGTCTTGTTTCGTTTTTGAAGCACCTGGGGGTATGCAACTGCTTCATAGTTGCGCAAATCATCAGATTAGTACAAGATAGTATGTAAGAATGTACATAATAGGCCGATAATGGTTTGATGACCAAATCTTAGTCTTTTTTGCCTTTTCAGCTGAATGACTTTTGCAACATAATCATCTTGTGTCAGTACGAGGTGTATGCTTGTAGGGCGTGTCTGTGCATGCTGTCAGCCGTGTCGTTCTCTCTGTTATCTATCCTATGACAGAAATTACACTTGAGCCACGTGCAGATGGGGGAAAAAAAGCTTTTTCCTCACCTATGGTGGAAAACATGGCGGTCGGAGAACAGTTTTCAATCCAGATCTGAAAGTGCTACCATAACGTAAAGGTCACTTTGATCGGTCAGATCACTAATGAGTTGCACAAGGCCACACACGTCAGCTCCAGGCTGCACACTAGTTTGACAAGATTAGCCCCTTTGTTTCCCAGCTGTTTTGCCAAAAGCTATGAAAATAATGTAATTTTAAAAACAAATATACAGCGCTCTACAATATATTTTACAACTCATCAAAGTAGCAAAAGAGGACATTGTTCTTTTTATATATTTCTCTTGAAGATCACAAACAACATTAAATTAAGACTTTGCTGTATTTAAACTCTGAAGGCTTTCTTTGCCAGTAACAACCCTGCGTTCACCTGTCCAATGCTCAGAGTAACTACCACTCCTGACTGACATGCAAGAAAATGTTACGTGGTGTTCATGTGACCAGAAATCTACCCACGCTGTAAACCTCAGCAAGCATTTTCCGACATCCAGAGAGATGGAGGGGCCCTTAAAAATCATTTTTAAAAAAGACCCATTCAGTGAGGAGTTGGATGTGTGTAACAGCCTCTGTTTTCTCTGCCAGGACTCTACAGGATGAATGGGAGTATGGAGGAGCGCAGGGTCGGGTAATCTCTGAACTCCTTTAAGTAGCTGCGGTGTTTGCCTTTGGCCCACACAGCCATCTGAATGAAGGCCACGAGCGTGAAGAAGGCCACAGGCACACACTGGGTCATCACCGTGAAGCCGATCCAGGAGCCCAGCTGTGAGTAAGAAGTTCAGACATGCACACACAATGCTTTGAGATTAACTTTGAAGGTGGAGGATATAACCAGTAGATGGCAGCAAAAGTGCATTTTGTATTACAAGGATAAAATACAGCGTGGGTTAACAGATTGGCCTCAGCATTTCGGTACAAAAACGCAATTCTGCACAAAAAAGGATAAGGAATAAAAAGAATTACATTTCCCACATAAAAAGCTTAGCTTCTTCATAATGTTAAAAGTTAAACAGCTTAGCATTGCCTATGATTTTGTTTTTCATTAGGACAAATCTTTCTTTAAAACTGAGCATTAGTGGATTTGTGTTCATCTGCCTCACCTCATACGTGTAGTTCGGACAAGAGACCAGCCAAAAAATCCACGTGAATGGATTTTTTGTTGGGTAAGGAATCTTCTTGGTTTTTGAACCTGAGATGATAGGAAACACACAAATTAAACATTGCGTTGCCCTGAAATGTTTTTTCTTTAAATTGAAGTATCGCTGACCTAAAAATGTCAATTAAAAAACTCTCACCTGGAGATTTGAGGTTACGAAGTGTAATGTGGATGGAAAAATTCCCAATTTGACAGAACTTTGAGAATAGAGACATCCAAGGATTAGCATCTAAGTATAAGTATAAGTAACTGTGTAAAATATCTGCTGAATACTGAGCCTGAAAAGTTATACATATTTCAAACTCACCAGAAAGATGTAAAGTCCTATATTCACTTGCTGCTGCCCGTAACCTTGTGATGTTTCACAGAAAAGTAGATTGAGATGGACATGAACTGCAACTGATGAGTCAAAGTGAGTATGGCAGTGGTCGGCACTTACAGGGAGGGGTGTACAGAGGGTGGTTAATGTAGTACGCCATCCAAGCTGCGGAGCACCAGTAATAGCCACAGTTCTGGAACAGGAAGTGGGCTTATAATAAGTCAAAATGTCAACGTAAGGCTTTATGTACAGTTGATTCATGTTTCTGAGAAGAGGAACAACAAGAAATGTCACGGTCAAAGGGTTCAAACCGTTCACCTTAAATATGTTTCTGAGAGGCATGGTCCCATGGGAGATACGATGGACAAACAGCGTCTCCAAAATCCTCTTGATGTAGTGGAAGGAGTGACACATACAGGCCAAGCTGCAACAGGACACACACACACACACACACACACTTACATATTTAGCTGTGATTAATATATTGCCCCGCTGCAGTCCATTACACTTGGCCCTGACTCAGTGTCAACATAGTAATATGCTTCAGGACCGTTCGTCATGTTGCGGCGGGGGGCCATGTATGCAAAGCCTGGGACTGTGTGACACACTGCAGTGACAGCAAGCTGACACTCACTGTACGACCCATTGCTTGCTGCTGGTGAAGTCATATTTCGGGGAGTAGATGAAGGGAAGGCGGAAATAGAACATTAGGTACAGGATCAGTGGACCTGCACACTCTGTCAGGAACACCTGAAATGAGCAAAGAAAAGGGAGAAGTGCTTTATTGTTTTTATTTTTCTTGATTTGATGAACGAGAAGTGAATTTATCTATTTATTTTTTGCAAAAATCTGAAAAAGACAAGCACAATATAGCAGTGAATTAATCTTTGGACAACATTAGAATAAGTTTTAATTCACTAACAGGTGAAATAAAAATAATTTCTCCCTTTATAGACAGGCACTTTGCCGGTCTGAACTCTCTGCCATTGGGAGAATGTGCAGCTGACACTAGTATGTCTCTGGCTTCTCTAACAACCCACTTGTCTGAGTCATTGTAAAGCAAAACAGTCCATCCACTCCACCTCAGCACTGACAAGCATTCATTGCAATGAGAATAGTGCTCAACATGTGCCCAGGGAGCAAATGAGACACTAAGACAGCTTGTAATACCAGCTTTCCACAAATTATATGATCAAGCGAAGTAGCACAGCTGACGGTGAAATCAATCCCTGAATCAGCACCTCCAGCAGAGCCCGGGCTCAGCATGCCTGACCAATAGCTACTGGTGGTCTCTGCTGTGAGGGGGGAGGGGGGTACCTCATGCTCCTCCGCCCAAACTGGCATCAGCCTAAAACCTGGCAAGGTGCTGGGGGTGGGGGGGTAAGGACAAGGACTGTAGAGAGTGGGTGGGCAAGGGTGAGTAAAGAGGTGCAGTGAAAGGCAAGTGAGAGGTCATGGGGATAAACACCTATGGGAGAAATGGGGCCATGAAACTATATATCCTGGGACAGAGGACAGGCAGAGCGGGAGGTGAGAGGAAAACGAACCACAGCAAAGCGCCGCTGGCACCGGGCATCGATATTTGTATTCAAGAGTTATTGAGTGGGTGAGAGAGCGTGTGTTTATATTTAAAATACAAGAATCCATACCAGTGGTTTTACATGCTTTTCATCCGCTGATCGCAAATCATGTACACTTTGCAGACTGTTTTGAAAAGCAATCCTCTTTCCCTGACGGTGGGCCGATTGAAACCCCCACCCCCACTGCATTCACGAGCAAGCTCGTTGCAGCTAAATCACAAACAGAAAACAAAGGAACCATGGGAACCCTCATCATGCAATCTTGCATGATGAGGGTTGACGTTCAGAGGATCAGATCCTGAATGTTGAAACCAGCAGCGGGCAGATTTGTTTTTTAAAAAAAATATACCCAAAACTTATTTACACACACAAATCTTCAGAGGGCCAGTTTGATATTGGATACCCAAGTAATATGAGAATAAATCAGAGAACACATTGTATAATGTACTCTGGAAATTAGCTCTCAGTAGTGGAAAACATTGGCTGACACATGCAACACCAACACACTGATGCCGTAATGCACTCACAGTTCCCCATGTGACCTGGGGTCCCAGGTCACTGAAGTAAAAGCTGGCTGTGGTTCCCACAGGAAGTGTCTGGAGAACATCCTCATCCCTAAGACACTTGGCCTCTGAGAAACATGACAAATAAGACCAGACAAGAATCACATAACTTTTCTTTTTTAAAAACATTTTATTGAAAAAAAGAAAAGAAAAAGGAAAATAAAAAGCACGTACTTGGATCCAAACGGAGGGACTGTCTGGCTGGATACCACTTTGGATCTGTTGAAATGGAGAGGGGACTTTATTCTTGGCACGCTAGAGAGAATATTATTTAATTACTGTGAATGAAAACCAACCGTCTTCACTGCACTTACATGATTTGTGAAACAAAGCTTTAATATCCAAAATCGTGGCAGTCGGCTCGACCTGCAGTAAAAAAAAAAAAGAAAGCCACAAAAAAACAATCATAGATTAATTTTACCATCAACAGCATCAGTGTAAAGACTGCAACACTGATAGTTATGACGTCCTCAGCAGGTATTAATGTCTTTATTGCATAAGTTTTGGAATTTCTCGGACGTGGATTTGGCCATTTTCATCTGTAATGCGATCCCTCTCGTTTTTGACACGACTCTGCACATTTATACACAACCTGCTAATCATATGCGATACGTGTGTGTGTGTGTGTCTGCCTCTGCTCGCTTGCCTGTTGGCCCGGCACAGCACAGCTAGAGGCATGTGTTGGAGCTGGAAGAGGAAAAAGAAATCCCAGTCTGATGAAGAGGGGAATTCTCACCTCCTCGTTGCAGCCCCCTCGTTCAGTAGAAACGTAACTGATAATGGCTGCGCTTGACCAGGGCTCGATGATTATCTGTAAAGTTACCCCTGTGCTAACAGTGATGACTGAAACAAATGTGTGTCCTCTGACTTCACTGCAAAGTTATAAGCAAGAGTCGTCGATTATAAAAATCTAAGCCATGTGAAAAGGGTCTCAAGCACCTTTTCTTTTCTTCTGTACCTATAGGACTCAAATATCTATGATCGGAAAGCATTATCAGTCCTCCAAAAATCGTTATGGTCAAAATAAAGGGTGAGGGTAATCAGAGACCTTTTCATGCCAACCACTCACCTTATCCAGCAGCAAGAGTTTTTCCTTGGTCTTTAAGTCCACAATCTCCACCTCAAAGTAAACAGTCCTCTTGGCCTTTTTGGGAGGTTTCGGTTTTGGCCTTGGCGTGGCTTTCTTCTCGGGTTCCGCCGCAGTCACATTCTTTGCCTCTAAGGCGAGTATATCCATGATAATATCCCAAAACTCAGTACAGCCTGTTGAAATAATCTGTAGTAATAATGTCCAGGTTGTCCTCCCTCGGTGAGTGCAGCAGCTCCCAGATCCCCCCGCTCAACAGGACTGCCGGTCCGACTGAAGAAGTATGTGCGACTTCTTTGGTGTCTTTTGGAGTCTGGGAATAGCCCTCCACCTCCAGAGGAAGAGTGACGGAAATATGCGAGACCATAAACACTTGGCAGATGGAGTGTGTATGTTGGAGAGTGGAGGCACAGGTGAGCAGGACGAAGACGGCCAGGTGCAGCGGAAGCAGAGCTGGTCTGCGAGAACATGAAGTGGACCTGCTGCTCACCTGAATAGCAGCCTCTTCGGGATCCACAACCCCCCACCCCTTCATGCAACAAAACGCACTGAAGACGAAACCGGAGAGGCCTAAGACATAATCCATAGCTCACCATTTACAAGGCTAAATATAAGTCGCCTGATTTGCTCTGCACCGGCTTGGTCAACCTTGGGGAGCCACATACAGCCCGGCCCAGTGTCAGATGCCACTGTGCTCTCATTAGACCTATAAGATACGTCTCCTGCC
Source organism: Psettodes erumei (assembly GCA_016785225.1). Taxonomy (NCBI): domain Eukaryota; kingdom Metazoa; phylum Chordata; class Actinopteri; order Pleuronectiformes; family Psettodidae; genus Psettodes; species Psettodes erumei. The sequence continues at coordinate 772,582 of JAFBJZ010000670.1, forward strand.
TGCTCCGCACCTCCCTTGGTTACACAGTGACAGGCCCCCATTAAAAGCCTTATCCATGGGATGAAAGACCTCCACCCCCCCCCCCCCCACCCCCCCCGACCACCTGTGAAGGCTGGTATTCTTTTCTCTTCCTGACCTCCAGGACAAAGACAAACATGTTTATTTCAGTTCCTGTGTGTGCATATAAGTGTGGTTCAAGGTTTGTGCATGGCAATTGAGAGATGTAATTTCCAAAATACTTCAAAAGAAGTTTGCGGTGGTGGAAAAAAATGTTGATTGGGAGAAGTTCAGAGATGCCTTTCATCACACCGGGTCAACTCAGTCATTGCGCACAGCCAGCTGCATATCTATATTCTATGGTCTATTTATAAACAGTGGTCCAAACCAGCAGCAAAGCAGAGGTATCACTGTTTGCACTCCAAGATCATTTTTTAAAACCTTGTGTCAGAAAAATCCCTCTGGCTAACACTAATTTTATAGCAGAGATTTGTGGTGCTGTTGTGTCATACTGAAAGATGTTTTCATACAAATTTGTCCAGGGTTAACATTATAACCTTCAATAAGGCAGGATTTATTGCAGTATGTTGTATTGGACTGCATTATTTGTAATTTAATACATTTGTTAATTAATCTCCTTGGCCAGCGAAAGTTGATGATGAGTTTAATTTCCTAGTAATTTCTTGACTGTTTCCCAGAAAGAACCGTGTAGTCTGATACTAGTAACAGGAGCAATTGACACAGTTTACTTAGTTCATTATAGTCTTCAGATAAATTTCAAAGCTCTGTGTAAACTCACTTTATTAATGGAAACCTTATTCTTCATTCTTGACAAGCTGTGGTTTCACATTTTCCATCTGCACTGTGGCTCCACCTGCTAACCTTTGAGTTAAAGTCTTAAGAAAATTAACTAAATTACTGGAAGTGATTGGTCATTTTCTGTTTTACCTATCATTTGCTCTAAAATATATGTTTCATTTTAGGAAACGTATAAGGAAATCATCTGGAAAAAAATAATAATGTATGGACCGTAAAATAAGACAATGGCCTTAAATACTCTATGTGATCTTCCTGGCCGCACCGGCAGTGAACGCAGCATTGCGAGTTTGGGAACGAGCCCAATCACTTGCACATGCGCACAAGAATTGACTCGAATTGAAACGACTCAAAGGGTCCATAGCCGATGCATACGGGGATTAATTTAATCAGGGCACTCAGGTCATCTTACTTTCATTCGAAATAGCTCCTGCGGACTAGATTTGTTTTACGGTTTTGACCCAAAAGACGAATTTGGACAATTCTTGACCTGCAGCGTGGCTCAAGCGAAACCGGAAGATGGTGGGAGCGAGTCCTCTCGGCTCGGCAGCGATGACACACATCAGCAGCACCAGGTTCTTCCAGAAGTTTCTTCTCTCGGTTTGGGGCTCGGCGTCAACGCACGGACACTCTCGTACGAACACGTTTTGGATATTTGTTTGCGCTGTGTGATTTAAGTAGAGTGACATTTTTTCTTCTCCTCATCTCGGTGCAGAGCAGGAAGTTGTTCGCGTTGACTGTGACAAATGAGGGAAGCTAACCTTGACCGCTAGCTAGCCAGCTACTTCCAGCAGCAGTGACAGCTGCGGCGGCGGAGGATCCCGTTAACCCGCCTCCCCTTCTCACACACGGGACACGTTGGATGTGTCGCCGGCACTGAGCAGAAACCTGAAGCGACTCCGTCAATAATGTTTTTATGAAGTGGAGGGACAACCGACTGGTCATTGTAATGGGTAAAGATTACTACAAAGTGTTAGGAATAGCCAAAGGTGCGTCCGAAGATGAGATAAAGAAGGCGTACAGAAAACAGGCCCTGCGCTACCATCCTGACAAGAACAAGTCTCCTGGGGCAGAAGATAAATTCAAGGAGATCGCCGAAGCCTACGACGTCCTCAGTGATGCCAAGAAAAAGGACATTTATGATCGCTTTGGAGAAGAAGGTACACAAAGTTCTCTCCTCAAAACTTGCGCGTTGTTTTTGTACTTTGTGCCGCGACTTTTCCTTAAACTCGTGGTATTGTTTTTTGTTGTTGATTAAAGCAAACCCCGCATTGACACTTCCAACTCTTTCCCGGATCTCGTTGCGTCTAGCTTACAACATCCACGCATCCTCCTCTTAACCGGTCATCTTTCTGCAAACGCAACCGGGCAATGAAAAGGGGTGTGCGCACAATAGGTGCAGCTGGAGAATCTACTGGAAGCAACGAGTTCTTGCACGTCCTTTCAGTCCAGTCGCTGGCATGATAAGTGCGGTTTAAACCAGGTCAAAAAAAGAGCACAGATTTTTGCCTTGAGGCTGTGATGTTGCAGTCCACGTCCTTATGGGGAGATATGCAGACGCGGATCTGACATTTCTGCGTTTTAATTAAAAAACCCCCAACCCTAAATGTTCCATTAGCTCCATTTATTTCTTATTATAAATCCTGTGGGGTTTAATAATTAAGTGAGCATGTAAATATTACCATGTGGTAAGTTGTAACTTGAATACAGCAGTACTTTGGTATTAAGACTCGCTGACAGTTAAATAAGTGATAAGGAGAGGGATGTTGTAACGCTACACACCCACTGTCAGCTTTAACCTTTACTCCTCTCCTATATTATAGTCCATTTAACGGTAAGTTAATTGTTATAAGATACAGTAATTATGCAGACCCCTTATTTATTTCCTGCTTGAGCCTGACTGACAGATTCTTTTTAAAGCTGATTTCCACATAGATACATTAAAGTCTCAAGTATATGAAAAAATGTACTGCCTGACATTTTTTTCTTATCACAAATATAACACATGTTATTAAGCTTTCCTGTAGCGTGGATAAATTAGTCCTTTTTAACAAGTATTCGCTTAATAGTCATTGTCAAGTTAAAGCACACAGTCCCAGTGCTCTGATCTTTCTCCATGTCTTTTCCTCTCCAGGACTAAAGGGTTCTGCTGGTGGCGGAGGTGGAGGACACAGCGGTCCCAGCTACAACTACACCTTCCACGGAGACCCTCACGCGATGTTTGCCGAGTTCTTCGGAGGCCGCAGCCCCTTTGATCACTTCTTCGCGCAGAACGGGGAGGATGAAATGGACATCAACGACCCCTTCACGGCGTTCGGCATGGGGGGAATGGGTGGTATGGGCGGCTTTCACCGGTCCTTTAAATCCCACGCAGGAGTCCCTCACCGAGCGCACGAGAAGAAGAAGGACCCGCCCGTGGTGCACGAGCTGAAGGTGAGCCTTGAGGAGGTTTTCTCGGGCTGCACCAAAAAGATGAAGATTTCCCGCAAGCGGCTGAACCCGGACGGCTGCACCATGCGCAACGAGGACAAGATTTTAACGGTCGACATCAAGCGTGGCTGGAAGGAGGGGACAAAGATTACCTTTCCCAGGGAGGGAGACGAAACCCCCACCAACATTCCCGCAGATGTGGTGTTTGTGGTCAAAGATAAGCCCCACCCTGTGTTCAGAAGAGAAGGCTCAGACATAATTTACCCTGCAAAGATAACCCTCAGAGAAGTAAGTGAGTGAGGATATTAGAGTTTGACACTCTTATGACATGATTTTTTTTCCCTATTTATGCAAAAAGGTATTACCAGTCCCAGTAACATTTTGACTAAACCAAACATCAGCGGCTTTAGCTGTCTAATTGCCTTGTTTCCATTTCTCTCTCTTTCTCCCTGCAGGCGCTGTGTGGGTGCACAGTCAACGCCCCGACACTTGACGGCCAGACCATCACTGTGACCTCCAGAGACGTCGTCAAACCTGGAATGAAAAAGCGCATTGTCGGAGAAGGGCTGCCGCTGTCCAAGTGCCCCGAGAAGAGGGGGGACATGATCCTGGACTTCACCATTAAATTCCCAGATAAACTAGGCCAAAGCACGCGTGATGCGCTCAAGCAGATCCTTCCGCCGTGACTTGAAGCGACGCAAAGCGTGGCCTGCAGTATCAAGAAAGTTAGCATTTCCAGTGAGGTCCTCCCGCAAATCATCACATTTTGGCCTGGCCAGTTGACGCACAGGGCAGAATTTCATTCCGGCTGGGTTTGATTTTACTGTCTGAACACCAAATCCAGACGCTCACCCACTCAGTGCAATGAGTTTCTTAAGGCTCGGAAACTGGCGGGCCAGCTGACGCTTCGTTCTGCGTGTGCATTTCGGATTCAACCGTCGGATTCAAATCAGAAAAGTTAATACTAGGAAAATTAACGGTGTGTATGTAGATGAACCTGCAATGGATCAAGTGAGTTATGGTTTGACTGCAAGAAGGAGATGGTCAAACCAGAGATTTTTTTTTAAGAGTTTCCTGAAACGTACAATTTGACAATTTAATTTAGCGACTGAGGAGTAATTTGGTTTTCGCCGCAGCAGTTTTTGGGGAGAGCTTCAGGGGCGCATGCAGCTGGCTGATTAACAATACCTCAGGTGCACTGACGCATGCTTGAATGTAGCTGTAACTACATTAATCAACGGGCGCGGGTGTGGCTGCGTGGATCCTGAGAGGCCAAAGCATTGGTTCTTTGTCCGATTTGATCGGTGGTACCGAGCTCTGACCCCGTGGCGCGGCTCGGCGCCGGCCAGATGGCACAGATCTGCATTAAATGCAGCCTCTTCGTCAACGTTATGATAAAATTCAGTGTTTCAGCTAGTTATGCTTTTTTTGCAGGGCTACGCTCTCATTAACTGTCTGGGAAAAAATATACTCAAAGTACGCTCAAGCCTGAAAATGCTGTAATCCACGGCGGTGTAACACACTGCAGATTTTTAAGTTTAGAAAAGTTTTTGTATTAGCAGATTTCTGAGTCAGTGTATCCACAAGGAGAAAGAAAAAAAAATCAGGTTGGTCTTTATCCCCTGTGTTTAACAAGGCACATCTTGCATAAATGTTTCCTTTCACAATATCTTCTTTAACTAGGATTTAACACTTGTATTATGTAAAATATTTGACTTTTAGTGCCAAATAATTCCCCCCCATGTAATTATAATATACAGTATGTATGTATGTATGTAAAAGTACGTTGAGAGCATGTGTGTTTCCTGTAATGTGTGAATGAAGATAATTACTGCATTTTTGTATGTATGATATTTCACTTCCTCCTCATGTTGTCACTCTTGACTTCTTACTTGATCTCAAGCCCGCTGGGTGCTTCGGTGATTATTTTTTGAATGACTTTTTTTTTTTTTAAAGACATTTCCTTTTTTTAAGTGACTTGGTTCAATGCTGGTGTATTAGTGCGGCACCAGGATAAATATTACAGTGAGTGACATGTAAAAAGTAAGTTGAAGCCCTCGATTTAAAGGCATGCAGAATACAATTTGGTCTGCTTTTCCTGTGTTGTTTCGTGCCTTCCCCTGTAGCTCATAACTGACCGCATTCACTCCAAGGTCTGGAAATATTTAGTTTCACAGTTTAGTAGGAAACTGGGAAAAAAAACCCAACAACTGTTGAACTCAGTCCTGTGCTGCGTTGACTTTTTGATGATGGTAGTTAGTAAAACAGTTGGTTTCATTTGCACATTTAATGTATTTTTGATTTGTTTTTGTTTTTTTTAGTATTGATGTGACTGTCAGGTGAAACACAACAAATTTCCTGGCAGTTGTTACTTACCTCATCCTGCTCCTGCTGGAGTTTTAAGTTTCCAACACAAACATGTGGTTTAACATGAATGTAGAGATGTGTAATCTCTGTAATGTTTAACTTTTTTGTCTTAAAAAAGATAATTGTTTTTTTTATTATGATTATTTTCTTGCAACTCTTTTCCTTTTTGAGGGAAAAAAAGTGTAAGCATTATTTTTGTTTTACCTCTTGTTTATGTGATTTTGAAATTCTTCAGGGTGGGATTCAGGATGTTAGGATTTTCCACAACAAAGCTTTTGTGAGTTGATAATAGAATGAAACATTTTATTAGATCTTTCCTATGCTGTGATGATTTGCATTTCCAGATTAAAGAAATTGACAAATATTTCATTGATCGTGGCCTGTATGTTTTAATTATGGAGTCCATTTTAACAATTAAAGCATTTCCCCCAAACTCCTATCTCTCCTATGAACTCTGTTCATGCTCTCTTAAAAATACTATACAAAAAAAAAATCTCCCTCTCGCCCACCTGGGTAGTGTCTCCTTCAGACTCGGGTCCTCTACCAGAGGCCTGGGAGTCTAAGGGTTCTGCACAGGATCTTAGCTGTTCCTAGCATTGTGCTCTTTTGGACAGAGATCTCTGATGTTGTTCCTGGTATCTGTTGGAGCCATCCTTCCAGCTTTCCAGCTTAGGGGTCACCGCCCCTAGCGCCCCGATCACTATTGGTACCACTGTCGCCTTCACACCCCACATTTTCTCTATCTCCTCTTTCAGCCCTTGGTTTTCTCGAGCTTCTCGTGTTCTTTCTTTCTGATGTTGCTATCGCTGTTGATTGCTACATCTATCACTACCGCTGTCTTCCGATGTTTATCCACCACCACTATGTCAGGCTGATTGGCCATCACCATCTTGTCAGTCTGGATCTGGAAGTCCCACAGGATCTTTGCCTGTTTGTTCTCTGTCACCTTTGGGGGTGTCTCCCATCTGGACCCTGGGACCTCCAGTCCATACTCTGTACAGATGTTCCTGTATACTATGCCCGCTACCTGGTTATGCCGCTCCATGTATGCCTTGCCTGCCAGCATCTTACACCCTGCTGTGATGTGTTGGACTGTCTCAGGGCCTTCTCTGCACAGCCTGCACCTGGGATCTTGTCTGGTGTGGTAGATCCCAGCCTCTATTGCTCTGGTGTTTAGGGCCTGTTCCTGTGCTGCCATGATTAGTGCCTCTGTGCTGTCTTTCAGTCCAGCCTTTTCCAGCCACTGGTATTTTTTGTCCATATCAGCCACTTCTTCAATTTGTCGGGGGTACATGCCATGCAAGGGCTTGTCCTTCCATGATGGGCCCAGTGGTTCCTCATCCCTTCTGGGCTTTTGTTGCCTGAGGCATTCACTTAGGAGTTGGTCTTTGGGGGCCATTTTCTTGATATATTCCTGGAGGTTCACCGTTTCCTCTTGGACAGTAGTTCTGACACTTACTAGTCCTCGGCCCCCCTCGTTTCACTTTGTGTACAGCCTCAGGATGCTGGACTTAGGGTGAAACCCACCATGCATGGTAAGGCGCTTCCTTATCTTGATATCAGTGGCTTGTATCTCTTCCAGTGGCCAGGATATTATCCCAGCCGGGTATCTGATCACTGGCATGGCATAGGTGTTAATGGCTTGGATCTTATTTTTGCCGTTCAGCTGACTTTTCAGGACCTGCCTTACCCTCTGGAGGTATTTGGCTGTGGCTGACCTTCGACCTGCCTCCTCATGATTACCATTTGCCTGTGGGAACCCCAGGTATTTGTAACTGTCCTGCACATCTGCAATGTTCCCTTCAGGTAGGTCAACCCCCTCGGTTGTGATCACCTTTCCTCTTCTAGATATCATCCGCCCACATTTATCTAGTCCGAATGACATCCCAATGTCTATGCTGTAGATACGAGTGAGGTGAATCAGGGAATCAATGTCACGCTCATTCTTAGCATACAGCTTGATGTCATCCATGTAGAGGAGGTGGCTGATGGTTGTTCCACTTCGGAACTGCTATCCATAGGTACTTTTTGAGATGATCTGGCTGAGGGGGTTTAGGCCTATGCAGAACAGCAGGGGGGACAGAGCATCTCCCCTTCTAACAGAACTAAGCAGGGGTGTGAATGTAAGAAATACAACAAGCTGCCCACAGCTGAGGCACTGGAGACTGCTAAACCTTTTATTTTGAAGGTTGTAACTGGAAGTGTAACTATGCTATCATGTCTGCCGTGGATGTTAGTGCTGCTGCAATTATAAGGGGGCAGGAAATTGTAATTATACACACACACATTCTCTTTTTTCCCAGGAGCCTTGAATCTCACCTGTAATCACCTGTGATTGCTGGGAGGTGTGAGCTTCCTTTAACACACCCGCGTTCCTGCCCTCACGCACTCTGCTGCAGCAGCACATGCTGTTTGCTCCCCATTTACCCTTTATTCCCTCTTTTTTAAAAAAAATAAAAATAAAAATTTTATTCAACTCCAGAAGTCAGACATAATGGCATATTAACAATTCCGACCACAACCTTCAAAGTAAAAAACTTTTACAGCCGGTCCGATGTTTTTACGCCCTTGAACCACCAGAGGACAGTGTATACTCACGACTTTCATACACTGTGAAGTAAAACTTTACAGTCAAACCATACAGTCATCCTACCATTAACAATGAGAAGTTGTCTACAGAAGTAGAATTTGAATATGTAATGTACAAAATAAGCACCAAATACTTCGTTTTTATATCTTATTTTTTTGCAATCTAATGATAATGAGAACACTCAATGGTTTCAGCCTTATGAGTGATAGTACACCAACTACAATCGTGCAAGCTGTTCACACGTTAATGCATCACTGAAAACAATGTATTAGTAACATTATCACTGCAGGACTTGTACTTGTAACGGAGTAGTTGTATAGCGTGGTATTAGCAGTAATGACTTCAGCAAAGGCTCTGAATACTACTTCCACCACTGTTAACAACCCTGGAATTGCTCCAAGGGGATACTGGGGTTTCCGAGGAGACTAGAAGGCATCATTGTTCCACCCCTGCTGGGCAGGCAGAAAGACAAATCTGCTACTGCATACCGACACAGACATATACATTACTTAGCCAACAATTTGCCCCCAGGGCGAGCCAACCTGTTAGCAGCGGAGCAGCAAAAGACACTGGACTTCCTTTGACAGCGTAGCGTCATCTTTAACAACTCACAGCAGCACCGCTAGCAGGCTAAGCTAGCAGGAGGAGGTGGCTAACGACAGTTGGCTAAAACTCCTGCTCCGGTAAGAACGACCGGCCTGCCGTGTTTACTCCTTCCTGTCCACATTCATCGATCACAGTTAATCCATCTAACTAACCTCTATACGCCGGGCATAGTAACGCCATGACTTATTAGCCAGGGGGCTCAAACAGACACTGGTCGAGCCTCCGTTTTTAGAAGCTAAATGCTAAGTGGCTGGCTACATGAGAGTTGCTGTTTGTGTTGCGAGAAGTGAAAGATAATTGTCTCAGAGCTGCCGGCTAACATTAGCAAGGTATAATCTCAAGGAAGACCTATACAGACGTAACTAATTGTAATGTTTCTCTAATGTTAGCAGCATTACATCCTACTTTGTGGAAACGCATGGCACGGGATGTTAAAGCTGTATATATAACCGAGATGTTATTGCTCTGGTCAATGTATGAGTATTGAAGAGTTTCTGTTTCCGTTTTCCAGTTGAAGATCTCCCACTGCAGGCTGCCGGACCTCTCAGACTCAGCTATGTGAGCTGCTCTGATGTGTAGATGCGTACATCCATACAGTGCCTGGTTAAGACAGCTCTTTAGCTGGTCTGGAGGACCACGCCATTGCCGTGACGCAAACGTCCAAACAGACCTGCAGCTGACTCGGCTGAACAGGTGTATGTTGGCCCGGATCGCAGCGTAACTCCGCAGAGCTGCCCCCTCCCCTCCGCGCCCTCTGCTCTCCCCCGCAGGACTACCATGCCTCTGGGTTTGGGAAGAAGGAAGAAGGCGTCCCCTTTGGTGGAGAACGAGGAAGCGGAGCCCATCCGCGCCGGTCTCAATGTGCCAGGAATGGATGGCCTAGATGGAGGTGTTGTCGGGCTGGGGGAGGGTGCCACCTCGGAAGGCTTGCCTCCTCCACCCAGCAGCATGCGACCTCGCCTCATCTTCCACACCCAGCTCGCTCATGGCAGCCCCACGGGCCGCATCGAGGGCTTCAGCAACGTGCGGGAGCTCTATGCCAAGATTGGTGAGGCCTTTGGGATACCACCATCTGAGGTACGTCAGTCCGTTCACTACACTTTTTCTGTTGCACAACAGAGAAGTAATCAGTAATAAAATTCAGTGAATTGATTTAATAATCAGCAGATAAAGGAAATTATTGTTAGTTGCATCCCTATTGTCCCTATTGTTGATTGTGTGGGCTGAAAGCATCTTGGTAAATTTAATATGTTTTTGTGCCCCTCCCTCCCCACAGGTTATGTTTTGCACACTGAATACGCACAAGGTGGACATGGATAAACTGCTGGGAGGTCAGATTGGACTAGAGGACTTTATATTTGCCCACATTAAAGGCCAGAAAAAGGAAATAGAGGTGTTCAAAGGGGAGGATGCACTCGGGTTGACGATCACCGATAATGGAGCTGGCTACGCTTTCATCAAGGTAAGGGACATTAAAACGCCCAAGAAAATTGATTTCTTTTGACTGAAGCGAGAGACGTGACCCTGCGGGCCAAATATAGAAACGGCTTCGGTGCGTGACATGCGAATAAATTACACGCGCTCAGGAGGACGCGACGAGCTCGGTGGAGCGTTGGATCATTCGTGTGATGTTTGTCGTCCGTCAGAGAATCCGCGAGGGGAGCGTCATCCACCAGATCCAGGTCATCAACGTGGGCGACATGATCGAGTCCATCAACGGCCACCGCCTGATCGGCTGCCGACACTACGAGGTGGCAAAGATGCTGAAGGAGCTGCCCAGAGGGAAGGAGTTCACCATCAAGCTGGTGGAGCCCCTCAAGGCCTTTGGTAGGTGCGAAGGGGGGCCGGACGTGAAGTCAAGAGAGATACGACTGGCGTTTGTTACATGGAGTCATCTCAACAATCCACCAACAGCAAATACTATTGCCATGCTTGTGGCTATGAAAGAAGTATTTAAGTTTACATTTCCTGGCGCTTCATTCGACAGACAAAATGTCCTTTAAAGCTTATTTTCCTTCTCGGCGCAACTCTTAGATTTACAGTTGATAATCTAAAATCGTGTTGCCTGAAATAGGGAGACGCCGGGCTTAATGAAATAAGTGCCTTCGCTACTTGCTGCAAGCATAAACACGGCACATTAAGGCCATTTAGGTGCCCTACGGGTCCAGTTTCTCTGGTTAAAGCGCGCAGCAGCCTGCAAAGGATCGTACGGGATGTTGGAAAAAAAAAAAAGCCTGTCTTTGTCGCCGTCGCAGCCAGGAAGCAGGGAGGGAAGTCAGATTTGTAGGATTGCACAATGCACTGATGGGACGTTTAATTGTTTCGTGCAGATATGATCAGCCAGCGGGGCGGAGGGTCCAGGTCGGCGTCGGGGGTTCAGCTGGGGACCGGCAGAGGGACCCTCCGGCTGCGATCTAAAGGTCCTGCTACTGTGGAGGAACTGGTGAGTGTGCTTTCAGCATGCATGTAATTTGATCGTATCGTCTGAGTTTGTGTGTTTTATATATATTTTTATCCCCTCCAGCCTTCTGCATTTGAGGAAAAGGCCATTGAGAAGGTGGATGACCTCCTTGAGAGCTACATGGGCATCAGGGACAGCGAGCTGGGTGAGTGTGTGTGTGTGTGTGTGTGTGTGTGTCATTTGTTTTTTGCTCTACCGGTGTCGTAACTAGTCAGTGTCATTTGTGTTTCAACGTCAACGAAATGCTCTCTGTCTCCGCAGCGGCGACCATGGTGGAGCTGGGAAAGGACAAAAAGAACCCCGACGAGTTTGCCGAGGCTCTCGACGAAACCCTGGGAGATTTTGCCTTCCCGGACGAATTCGTCTTCGACGTCTGGGGTGCCATCGGCGATGCCAAGGTCGGGCGGGTGTAGCCGCTGGAACTAATGGAGCGGAACGCCCCCGCGTGCGTGACGCCCGCAACGCTCAGCACTACTAGGAAACACAACACTACCGTCACGCGTTTGTTTTTATTCCAGTGAATACTCCCTACTACTTTTCATTTAGAGCGTACCCTTTTGGGAGACTCTGTGCAGACAGACAGGACGATGCCAGTGCAACGGGAGAAGAAGGCGACTGTGATGACTTCCCAAGTGCTTTTATTTGTCTTTCGGCTTTCTGTCCAGCAGCTGCGAGCACGCCGATGAGCACCCCCTTTCGACCGCGTCACGTGGACCCGCATGTCATCGTTGTAGTTTGCTGACAGTGATAACGTCTCTAATATGGGAGAAATGAAAGACAACGGCTAACAGAAAAGTCGATATTTGATACTTTAGCAAAAAAAAAAAAAAAAAAAAGTGTTTTTTTTCCACATTGCACTGTGTTGCACTGCGCTGTAAACCAACGATAGAAGTGAACGGAGATTGCACTGTACCTCACACGGCGAGCGGCACAGTTACTGCACAACACGACGCGTCGACCTCCCCCAAAATACACGGCTCGACGTTAACTGTTATGGATCAGTTTTATGAGCATGTGCTGTTACTTTTTTTTTTTTTTTTAAATCTTCATCATGAACTCTGCTGGTTTTATTCTTTTTTTTGTTTGTTTTTGTGGTAAAAGAAAGTGCGTTTGTGGGGAGGTTGTAGTAAACTGTAGCTCCTGACTAAAAGATCGTTAACACACTCCACGCTGTAATGACGTCAGCACGTTCCAGTCTTACTTTCATGCATTTCGACAGTGTTAAAGAGAATCAGTGTTAGTTTTTGTTTTAGGTTTTTTTTTGTTTTTTAATTGAAGGTCATTATGTGGGAATGAGAGGCAGGTTTGGTTTCCAGATTTGTGGACTGTGTGGAACAATTTTTTTTTTTTATAGCTCGTGTTTTTATATAAAGTGATGTGAAGTGTATTTTAACGGATGAAAGAATTTAATCTTGTGTTGCTTTATTGGTTTGAAGCATTACAGAGAGCAGTATTAAAAGAGGAGGAGAGGGAGTAGTAGTGTGTGTATATAAAAAAAAAAAAAAGAGGAGAAAATGACTCCGTTAAGAACAAAATGCCTTCGTTGTCACTCTGTGCATTTTACACATTTTGTTAAGAATATGCTCTCTGGTGCATGGTGCTGAAAAACCATGTGCTCTGTCATGGGAGTGGAGGAATACCAAACTACTTGTGAGGGAGGGTACCAGTTACTCGGAGTAGGTAAACACAAGTCTTAAAAAAAAACAACCCTTGGTGTTAACCTTTTCAGTATATCCAAATGTATGAAGCTATTTTGTCGTTTTGTTTCCAGTCTTCAGAGCTCATAAATATCTAAGTGGGATTATGTAATGAAACTGATGCTAGAACACTGTAACGCTGAGAAGAGCACGTTATTTTGATGGCTTTGTATTACACTGTTGTCATTGTCCAATTGTAATGCAATAATAACACTGACATGGCGAGTTGTTTTGGTGTTTCCTGAGTGCGGCGCGGCGCTCTGCAGGCAGCGGCTGACAGACGATTTTTATTCGGGCCAGATTAAGCGGTTCCCTGCCGTTTTAAGAAGAGGGAGAGAAGACGCCGGGAGCTGCCAGAGCGCTTTTATCCGGCGGGTCACAGAAACCGTCCCCGAGGGTGTTCGTGTTTGTTCTTCTTCTCGCTCCCGCGTCCTCCTGAAATATATATGACATTTATCCAGACTGCGAAATCACTTTGAGTGTCGGCAGGTCATCGGAGGTACTGTAATGCGATCTGCCTCGGTAAACGTGATAGTGCTGGTCGAGCTGGGCCGGGGGTCAACTTGCGGGCCTCGGATACGGTAGATCAAACAAGCTGGGCAAACTTGAGGGTCATTGTAATTTATAAATATGTAACAGCAAAGTTGTATGCGGAACTTTCAAGTTCTTGTCATTGTCTAAAATCCCGTGTCCTCACGTGCCACAACTCCTGCATTATCTGCTGTTGTCCCTCAACAATAGAACTGCCAGCAACATGCTTGCTTTTTTTTCTCCGAAGAAGAAGGGGGGGGGCATGTCCTGTATTTACTGGAAGCGAAAGTAAACCAGTTCTTCAAGTCCTAGTCAACCTATAACCCTGGCTGCTCCTAAACTGGGTCCAGACTGCTCAGTGGACTGCGTTTGAGGAGCACCTCTTCCTGACAGCGCTCACTTTTTTTGGAACAAACAGCCGCTGCTCTAACCCACCCCCACCCAAAAGGAACCATGGCGTTGCGCCCACGTGCTTCCTCTCAGCCTGGGAAGCTCTCCTTCCTCCAGAGTCCCAAGGTGGCGTCAGCCCTTCGTCCGCGGGCCTTTTCCTCGCGCTCGGGCTCCATGCTGGAAGAGGAGCTGTCCTGTCCCGTTTGCTGCGAGATCTTCCGGGAGCCCGTGGTGCTCAAGTGCAGCCACAGCTTCTGCCGGGCCTGCCTGCAGCAGTTCTGGAACAAGAAGAAGGCCCGGCGCGAGTGTCCCGTCTGCAGGAGGAAATGCTCGCTGACGGAGCCCACGGTCAGCCTGGCCCTGAAGAACGTGGCCGACACCTTCCTGAGGGAGCAGGAGCGCAAGACGCCCGCGGCCGGGACAGGGACAGGGGAGGGGGCAGGGATGGTGGAGGAGAAGTGCGTCACGCACGGGGAAGTTCTCAAGCTCTTCTGTCACGATGACTTTGAAGTCCTGTGCTGCGTGTGTCACACCTCCAAGAAGCACCAGGGCCATCGTGTGTGTCCCTTGGAAGAGGCGGCTCATGACCTCAAGGTAACGTGCTCATCTTCCTCTAGTGTGTTAAGTTTTAAAGCAGATTACCTGCTTAAAATCATCATTGGGGAAACACAGGTTTAATCATAATTCCCCTTAAGAAAAAAAAGAGAATTCCACCCTCTACTCTTCGTAGCTGTGCAGACTCTGGAACATCATTTCCCATTTTAGGGTCAGTGACAAGAGGATCTTTCCATACGTCATCGCTGACATTACTGACACGTTCTGTGCCCCCACCCCCTCAGGCAGAGCTGAAGAAAGAGCTGGTCCCCCTGAAGAAAAACCTGCGTCAACTGTATGAGGCCAAGCAGGAGTGTGATGACACAACTGTCCACATCAAGGTATCAATAAACACAGAGATCCACAAAACACTGGAGGACCTGCATGGTCGCATGAAGTGGAACCAGTGTTCTGTTAGTGTGTAAACAACATGTCAGTCAAGGTGTAAGAGAGGCCTCCCAGTCTTCTCTTATAGTTGTCAGTTTGGGTCAAAAAGTTTGGGGGATTTTTTTTTTTTTGGTCAGACTGGAGAGCTCCAGTATTGGTAATTTGTGTTTGTTAGGTTTAAGGCTGGTTCACACTTTGAATTCAAGATCTATTTGATGGTGCTGCTTTAAGAGATATCATATACAGTAAATCAGGAGCCTAAAAGGATTATATTAGGATTATTAGGATTATTTCCTTTTCATTTTATGGCCTGGCAAGATATCTAATGTTCAAAAAACTAGGGACTTTTATTTTTTCAAAGACATAATCTAATCTGTTATCACTCTTACTGTGTATTACTTTGACATTCCCAAAGGACAAAATGTAGATAAGCAGAAGCTGGCATAGATAAGGTTTAAAAATCTGACAATAACATTGTGCAAACTCAGCAGCATCAGTACATTCAGTGTATGTCTGTGCGCCAGAACCAGACTCAGGCCACGGAGAAGTACCTCCGAGAGGCGTTCGAGCAGTTTCGCGAGCTCCTGCAGAGGGAGGAGTCGGCGCGACTGGCCGCCCTGCAGCAGGAAGACGAGGAGAAGAAAGAGCTGGTGAAGAAGAAGTCCGACGGCATCACCAGAGACATCCTCACCTTCTCCCACGCCGTCATCGCCGTTGAGAATGAGATCGCATCCAGTGACGCGCTCTTCCTTCAGGTAAGAGGACCTTAAAGCCTTTTCTGCTTTGAATTTGCATGAGCTTTGTGCCTTTTAATAATTTCTTTTCTGATTTCAGAATTATTCCAACACGAAGAAAAGGTAAGAAAACTTTTCATCTGCCGCGGTGTCTGTTCATGCGAGACTCGGCACTCTCGTTACGCCCCGGCATGTCTTTGTCATTGCAGAGCACAGATCCCACAGAAGGATCCTGGAAAATTTTCGGGTGCTCTCGTAAATGTGGCCAAGTACGTCAGCTCCCTCAAGTACCACGTGTGGGAGAAGATGTTGGAGCTGGTTCAGTATAGTAAGCACTCAAGTGATTGTGTGTAAAAATTTACTAACATAAATTGTTAAAGAAGCGGTCAATATGTGCTCACCCTGTTTGTTATTATGTAGGGTTTTATTCGTGCGCCTTGAGTTATGGAAGGAATTCATCCCGTCTTTTGAGTCCATTACTAAATCACCGTCTGCTTTTTCCTTTCAGCGCCCATCACCCTGGACCCAAACACGGCCTACTCCTGGTTGTCTCTCTCTGCAGACCTGACAAGCGTGACCAACACTGGATCCCTGAAGCAGCTGCCGCCCAACCCCGAACGCTTTGGCCACTTTGTGTTCGTGCTGGGCTCCGAGGGCTTCACGTCGGGCCGCCACGCCTGGGAGGTGGAGGTGGGCGACAAGGTGGACTGGATGCTCGGGGTGGTCAGGCAGTCCATCGACAGGAAAGGACGCATCTCGGGCTGCCCCGAGGGCGGCTTTTGGATGATCTCGCACTACGAGGGTGAGTACTCGGCCATGACGAGGCCCAGCACCCCGCTGCATCTGGAAGGGGAGCTGACCCGAGTCAGGGTGCAGCTGGACTACGACTCCGGAGAGGTCATCTTCTCCAACCCCGTCAACATGACACCCATCTACACCTTTGTCGACTTCTTCACTGAGAAGATGTTCCCGTTCTTCTGCCCCGGAGCCAACATCAACGGGAATAACCCCAAACCCCTTAAGATTTGCCCCGCCAAAGTGGCTGTGTGGAACAGCGCGACGTGGTGATCGTGCAGAGAACATAAGCAACATTAAAAATTTAAGAAATCACCCAAGTGGAAATCAAATAATTGAAGCAGATGATGTCGTTGCATGTTTGTGTGTGAAATGAGCATGATCCAAGCAGGGTGATTAGAACACTAAATGTTTTATTTCGCTGGGGTTCATTTATTGACTGACTGCAGTAAATGAAGCACAGAGCAGCTGCTTGAAGCTACCAGGGGAAGGGTTTGCCCTTGTAGTCCAGGAAGGCTCCATTATGCTTCTCAGTCAGGGAGGCCATCACGTTGAGCATCCCCTGCACGCTCTCCTGAGCATCAATGTGCCCCTGGTCACAAACAGTTAACTATGAAGACTCACGCATGAGATGAGCTCATCTCACGCTTAGTTAAGAAAACTCACGTGACATATTTTCTATCATTTTTCTAGAGTTCCAGACTCTACAGTAACAGAACAGAATCAAAATCCAAATGGTACAAGTGGTTTGAACCTCATTTTTTACAGACAAACAGGAAAGACATTTTTAGCTTCTGCCCGCTTTCATATGTGATCAATATCTGATTTTATGCAACACCCGTCTGAACAGTCAGAAATGATGCAACTGTTGTGTCCATCTGTGTTGGCAGCTGCGGGCCACCAGGGCCGCTGCAATCACTGGAGTTCACTTGAGGGACAGTAAAATATGGAACTGCAAAAATGATTTAAATGACGCGTCTGTAAAAATCTTACATAATAAAAGCAGTTGGGCAATGCACGGTCACGGAAGAACAATCAGCGCTAAGCAAAAACTGAAAAAATGTAAAGGCTTAACATTAACTGATCCCATTAGGACTGTGAACACTACCCTTAAAAAAACAATGAGTTGGATACCAAAGTGTTGAATGAAGCCTGTAAGATCTGTCACCATGAGAACAGTGCAGTTTTTAGTTTTTCTGCACTGCAGCTGTTTTTTTGCTATTTTGAGAAACCACGCAGTGGTTGCACAAGCATTCAACTGTTGCAGAGTGAGAAACGTGAAATCATGACACATAATGTTAATATTGTGCTTCTCAGTTAATAAACAGTCAGAGGCAACGCCCGGTCCCTCTGCATTGTTTCACTGTACATTTCAGCAGGATCAGTGGAAACTTGCCAACTCACCTCCGGCCCTCCCATGTCAGTGCGCACCCAGCCAGGGTGCAGCAGAGAAAACAGGATCCCGTCCTTCCTCAGCTCCTCGGCAGCACAAAGTGTCAGCATATTCAAACTGGCCTGTGAGGAGAAGAGATGGGAGAGAAAGGGGAGAGGGGACAGTGGCGCACCAGGTGAGGTGAGGTGGGTGAAAGTAAGATGAGGCCTTTGGGTGGCGGGTCACACCATTAGCAGGCCGTCATTTACCTTGCTGATGCGATAGGAGACGGTAGGGAATAAGGTATATGAGTTTTTCACGCCTTCCATTGAACCCAGATTTGAGGAGATGCTGACGACGGCTGCTTTGCTGCGGGACATCCCCGGCATCCCACTGGCCTTTGCCGCTGCACGAAGGTGAGGCAGGAACTCCTGATGGTGACCAGCCAAGGGGAAGAGAGAAAGTCAGCAAGAGGAAGCAAAAAAATGTTTTAGTTGACAGTAGGATGCTACAACCCAAATTCCTTCTTTTACTTTGAAAAAAATAAAAACAATATTACAGTTATAACACCCCTCTCCTCACTTTAATGATGTTCATGGGGCCCATGACATTGGTGTTGAAGGTACTCTGCATGTCCTGGGGACTGGTGTCCTGCAGGGTGCCATTAATCAGGATCGCCGCATTGTTAATCAGCAGATTGAGACCCCCCGTCCCCACCAGAGAGCCCACCTGCTGGGCACACTGTTTTATGCTACAAAGGTCAGCGGCGTCTGACAGAGAAAAAAAGTGGAGCATCAGCCACGGTCAATAGCAGTCAGATAAATATCAGCACGCAGGCCATGTGCACGCCAGGACATGGGAGCAGGACAGAGTGTCCGGCAGCATGTTACAGAGCTCGTACCCAGACGGATGATGTAGATGATGTTAGGATGTTTCTTTGCCAGGGTTTGCAGCGCCTGTGAATAGAAAAAATGCAAGAGGAGATAAAGACCCACATGCACTCACTTTTATCTGTGCAGGATTTTTTTCTCCCTGTAAAATCATACATACTCCTGCAAGTTTGCCATCTGCAAGATCATTATTAAATAGTCTTTTCGTAGCACGTAATTCAGAAAGTAGCAATACTCAGTTAACTGGGTGACAGAGGAGGATTAGACTCTCACCTCAGCTGTGGGTCCATCGGGATTCCTGCAACAGGCGAACAGCTTTTTCACCGGCTGGGGGGCCTCCACCATTTGTTTAACCATCTCCAGGCCCAGGCCTCTGTTGGCGCCTGTGATTAGGACTCTGGCTGGTTGAGCCGCCATTTCTTCTGCCACAGCTTGCACAGCTCGTTTGCTGAGCCCTCACGTTCAGCCTTTGTTACGTGTTTAGTCTTAAGTTTGCCCCCCCCACTTCTAACCCTCTGCCCTACTGCAGATATTCAAGTCAGGCACATGTAGAGCCCCAGATGAAGCCTTCCCAGAAAATGAAGTAGGTAAACATTCAACAGGGAAAAGTATACTCCTGTCAGCAAATTTAAACATGCCATAAGAGGAGGAGCCTATTTCATTTGCAGTTCTACCAATCTCTGGGCAAAGGAAAAGTGACCCCTGGTTTTGCAACACACCTTCCTACTTACCTAACAGCATACAATTTAGGACACATTTCAGACTTTGCTCATTTGCAGACTTTGCTGAAGTCTGTTGGATGCCAAGATTGACATCAGTATCGTGTTGTGACAACCCCCTCTTTTTTCTCCTCCTCCTGCCTCAGTTGTGCTCCTCCTCTGCTGCCACTTCCTCATCAAGTGAGATTGTTCACCTGGGTTGCTGGGCGGAGAGTTTACTTCACTGGCTGCCTCAGGTGGCCACGCTCGTTCTCAGCTCACACGTGTGCTCCTGGGGTTTTGTTGGTTCATCGTTTCACTTATCATTTCTTTTCATCGCTGGTTTTGGGCACTTGGTAATATTTTTTTGTTGTTTAATAAGTTGCGTTTGTGTCAATTTTTTATTTGAATTGGTAGCTCATCCAAACTTTAAGCTTAACTCTCATGTTCTAGTTTGACTGTATGTTTGGGTTGGGTTAATTATACATTGAGGTCAGCTCTGTTCTCAGTTCAATTCAGGTGTAAATGGTCAAATCAGACTATGACCTTTGGTTAGGTTTATCCAGGGAGTCCACATTGGTAATATTAGTGTGGTGGCCAATGTGGCTAGTAAAAGTTGGCTCAGGAAAACATGCAGTGGCTTTTGAGGGCTTGCTGATTTATCAATAGCTCTTCAACCCACTGTGATTCAGTAGGTAAGTAGCTGTCTGAAGATGAGGGTGGAGTTAGGTTGGGGATGGTTTGTTCTAGTCTAAGTGTTGGGACACCATTGGTAAGTCGTTGGGAGTTTTTTTTGTTTGGTTGCACTGAAATTTCCTTGCTAGTTGAGGATTTCATTCCCTCTCCCTCAGGGACATTTGAACTAAAGACCAGCTAATAACTGCTCAGCATTATGACACTGAGGTTCCTAATAAATAGTCCACTCTTTCGCTCCCTCTCTTGTTCTGTTATGATTTCAGGCTGGTTCGTGACAGTGTGGTGCTTGACAAGGGTTTTTACAGTAGACGAATTAGAGACATGTAGTGTGATTCATACAGTGTTAGCTCAGGAATAGATCAGGTTGCTAAACCACACAAAGACAAACTGAGTCAGAGAGTCAGGTGGTTCTAAATGAGAATAACATAACCACTTTGATGTCGAGTGGGTTTTACACCTGACAATCTGCACATGAAACAATGAGTCTGATGATTGAGGTGGTCAAAAAGATTCTGCTTAAAGCTGCAAAAAATTGACACCAAAACAGTGACAAGCTACAATGACTGACTTTAATATGTACATATTTTCATCTGTTTTAATGGCACTGAAGCTACAGCAGTGGTGTTTTTTTTGGCTGGGGTGCCCGGCTGGCATTCCCCCCACATGGCTGCACCGTTTCTGTGTGAAACGGCACATTGAGAATTTCCAACAAAAGATTTACAGAGACTCGCAAACCTTGGTAAAGAAATGGCAAAAAAATCCACCCTTACAAGCAGCTTACTGTAATATTAATAATACTGTTTTTTAAACAAGTGAAAATGCATGAAATTAGGTCGACTAAGCTGATAAACGAGCAGAATGATCTCATTCTACTGGCACATTTGTCACTTGTTCTTGGAGAAACAAGATTTTTCTGACTGAAAACCAAATTATATTCTGTTGTCTTTTTAATACGAAATGAGCAAACTAATTACTTGTTAAAGTGGATATTTATAGCACTGTGCAATACATTCAGCAAATGAAAACTTATAATACAGCTTCACTACTGAGAGTTGACTCAACACCGTCTGGAGGAAAAAAATAGGCTGAATTATAAGCTTTACAAAGGCTGTGTATATTGCAGGGCTATCATAGCGGACAGCATCATATTATACGGCATGTATTTTCCTATCACCTGCATCTCGAACATGCACGTCAGCAAAAGCAAGCTGGTGGCTGGACTGACAGGAGCGGAGAGACTTGAAGAAAAATACGGTGCACTGATCACGTGTGCTCACTGTCACAATGTCCATTATTGAGATTGGTGCTCTTTGGGTTCCCCTGCTGCTGGTGAGCATAAAACCGATGATGTGCGCATTTGAGGGTGTTAAGCAATCGGTAAAAAGTTTCAAAAGAAATTTCAGACCAAAAAACACAAAAACAAAACAAAACTCACGGGGAGTCTGCACTGTAGCGTCACCTTCAGATACGTCAAACAACATTAAGTGTGACGAAACACACCTACGACACAGAGAAGGACACAAAAACACATCCCTCCTTGACTTCCACTTGGCAGCAGATTCCTTTGGCTGTCCAGGTCATGTTGGCAGTGTCTCGCTCTTGATCCATAAGCACAGGCACACATTCATCCACGCACTTGCAGAGGCACACAGTACACACACACATACATACACACACACGATGCAGAACATAACATGCACATACACAGATATAAATACACGCAGTTTTTCATTAAATGCACTTCTGTGTCCGCAGCTCTCTGCTTTGAAAATAGGAAGGTGCATAAATAAAACATTCCCATCATTATAGAAAAGGTCCATGCATGTCTGGCACGTTGGAGTTCAATGAGACTGAATGTCAAGAAAACATGAGGGCCATGTGCCATCTGGCTGCAACCCTGGCTTCTGCTTCTCCCTCGAGAATGTGTTATTTCTTTTCTCTCTGGCAGTGGTTTGACAGTACAGTATATTTGTTTTTTTTCTGTCTCTCACAGATGGGTGCTGTCCTGTGTATCGAACCTGTGGCTCTCTGACAGCCCGGCGCTGCACTTCCTGCTGCTCCCTTGATTGGGTACCAGAGAGAGGGGGTCAGGTCTGATCAGGTACCTGTGCAGATGGGGCAGCAAATAGTATCCTGTAACATTTGCAGTTTTCACGCTGCATTCATTTTACAGTGCTATCAGTTACATCTGGCAGCGTGCACTCACACAACATCGTGAAGCTCCAGCCTGGTGTCCGGAGAAGGGTTGATGAGGATGTACGACAGCCTGTTCCCCTGGTCTGTCATCCCGTCTGACACAGGAAGAAAAGAGGTGAGCGAGGCAGGAAATAAAATAGGCTCAGGATATACAGCAGGCTGAGCCGCATCCGTACACACAGAACGGAGGCTACGTTGCAGTGAGTCACAAGACAGGAAGACAAATTTAGATAAAAATGGACACAGACGGAGTGCGTACAGAGACAGTAAACAAACAGTGTTGGAAAAAGTATTGCAATCTGTCAATGATGTTAACGTACGCTACTACAAACAAAGGACTCCTGTACATATTTATACTTGAGTAAATGTACATTATTTACTTACATGTGCTGGAAAACACCTGATCTGTTCTTCAGATAAGGAGCAGAATATATTCACACACAAAGTGACTCCGACTTACTGAATCCAGTTGGAGAAAGGCCCAGATGTTTCATCCTGGTCCGCACCAGGGCGTTGAGTTCCTGCCTCTCCGAACGCCTGAACAAGGTCAGTCTCTGCTGGCTGATCCTCTCTGCTGCGCTACCCGGACCCCCCTTGGCCCCACTGGAGCCCCGGCCCCCCTTCCTGCTCAGCCGCCGTGCCCATTGCATGCTCTTCCTCCTAAGCAGCGGGTGGTCTGAGGAGTGGGAGGAGGTGGAGATGGGTTCCGAGGAGGTGGAGTTCCGGTGTGCTCCGGTGCGGGACAACAGGGGTTCTCTGGGTTCTCTGGTGTCCTCGTAGTCCTCCACAGTGATTGATACCTGGGACTGAAACACACACAACCGCATACATTCACACTTTTGCAGACGCAAACCTTTCATTTCCTCATGCGCTGCAATCACTGTGTTATCACATGGGTTTTATTAAAACAGGTCTTTGCCAGTGCTGTCTCTGATTTCTCACAATGAAGAGGTATTAATACTTTCTTATCAGAGTAGAAATGAATGATGAACAAGATACACTCGACTGCATATAATGAATAATCCAACATTCCTAAGTATCTTTTGTGTGACCCAAAGAACCATCGAGCCCATCCTTTAGAAAATCAATATTAATTGCATAATTTCAAAACTGTCTTTCATCTCTGCACAATGCTTAATATATGATATGTTTTCTTTCTAATAGAGCAGTGTTTGTTTTTCATTATTGTAACATGTAAAGCTCCTCTGTTTTTCAAAACTAAGACCTGCACGTATTTTCATATCTTCATCCGTTCACAGCGTCTGGAGAAATGCCTTTATCTAAAAAACCATGGGGGGAAATGGAAAATTTTATATCCTACTGTAATTTTATTGTAGTTAATCTAGTTAATGAAAGAAATCATGGCAATGTAGTAATTGAGAGTTTTCATGGTGGAAAGTGTCCTTAGTTTAAAAAAAGAGGCCATTTGTGGGTATAATATCTCATAATTCATGAAATATTGAGTACATGGCCTTTGTTTGATCCCCATACCGCCTTCTTTTTGTGGGGTGTAATGAACATCGTCGCCTCTACAGACCCTCCAGTGGTCGAGCAGGGATTTAGAGTTGGAGCCTTGTTAATTTAAATGCCTCGCTCGATTATCTCAGCCAGTGTGTTATCTTTAATCAGTGGATTTTTGGGACACACATCTCAAAACAAGATAACAGCAGCAGCTGACCTCAGAGACTGGAAGCTTGTGGGCCTCTGTCCTGTAGATCCCTATGGGTATGTCTCCGGTGGAGGAGCACAGTTTCTGGTAGAGCCTGCCGTAGGTGCGGATCCACAGGTCGTCCTCTGTGATTTTCATCTAGAAAACAAACAACACAATGATCACCCTCAGAGGCCATTTGCAGTCCAAACAGACTGAGCTCAAGCTGTTTGTGTTCAGCTACTCACCGCGCAGAGGAAACCCGAGCCAGGCATGGAGTCTAAACCCAGCAGTAGCCTGGTGATGGAGATCATGTAGTCCTTCACAAACGACTGGCAGGAGAACACAAAGGAACAACTCAGCAAGAACGGGTCATATCTGGCATTTTGTAACACAGAGGAAGAGGAATCTTGTTATTCAGTGTGAGTTCGGTTGAGATACCTGGTAGAGCAGAGTGTCCAGCATGCTGACACTGAAAACTTTCCCTGCAGCGAAGGGCAGGCGGAACATAAACACCAGGTTGGAACCCTTCTCCCTTTCCTTCTGCAGAGCAATCACACACACACACACACACGCGGACAAACAAACACACACTTCGGATTACACTAGCCCTCAGAGAGATGAAATGATAGCAGAGATGATGTGTGTATCGCAAATTTACACACTTAGTGATGGTCATAAAGAAGCATGCACACAACATTTTTATTTTTTTCCATTCTATCTATTTACAAAGTCAAGGGATCTAGCCTTCCCCAGCATGCGCTGAGCTGAAGGCAACACTTTTATTTCCACTGCATTTGACTCGCGTGTTTTGGTAATGTGGGATTAAACTAGTAAACCTCAAGAAACACATATAATTATGCAGATCCGAAATAAAGTAAAAGGCCAGAAATCCCCCAGAGGTTCTTCCTGCTGTGAGGCGACACAGCCAGAGATTTCAATATCTCACAATAAATTCGATCCCAGATCAATACGTTTTAAGTTTGTGATGTCAAGCGGTGACTAATTAACTGATTTATTATGAAATGTTATTCATGCCCAAAGGGGGCATTGTGTCATGCCTTCCGCTTGTCTGTTTGCAGAGCTGGAGTCAGGTGTGGGGAGTCACAGTCCAGCATACACAGCTGCTACTCATCACCTCATCATGCATCTGCTTCTTTAAACCAGCTCAAACTTCAGACTCTGCCAAATCCTTGTTCAAGCCACTTAAACGTTAGGCTAAATGAAGAATGGCTTTCATAATGCAAACCAGCCTGCTGAGTTTGTTCACATTACATTTTGTCATTATGATCTGAAGTCATGGTTGAGAGAAATGAGGGAAGAATAAAGTGAGGCTGGAGGTGTGAAGCTTTTACCTTTTCCAGTTTGGACAGAGCCAGAGAGTAGTGGTCTTTGACTTTGAACTGCATGAAGCGCATGTTGGCTGGGTGTGTGAGCTCTGTGATGATACTAAGAGCTGGAAATAATCTGAGAGGAAGAAGAAACAAAGGGATAAAGGAACAAAAGGGAAAAAAGAAAAACGCAATTTACAATTGTGAGCCACAGTATATGAGGTTGCAAAACAAGTTTAGGCAAAACAGACCTGAAGAGGGTCTGGACATTGACGATGGTCTTTGCATCAGCCATGTAGTCCTCCTCAGCAATCATGGAGCTCTCCTTGTCAACCACCACCATGGTGTTGGCGAAAGTCACTCCACATCGAAGCAAACTGTCCAGACTGTGGGGAGAGTGAGAGGAAAGGGCAGGATAAGAAGAATACGATCACTAGTAAAGGACAAGAAGAGTCAATCAAAGAGTGATCTCAGTCTTTTGAGAGGTAGGAAAAAGAACATGAATAAAGATTAAGGAAATATGAAAAGGAAGAGGAACATAAATAATGAAAACACAAAGGAGCTCTGGTCCATCTTACTTGTCAATGGAGCCCACTGTGTAGAAAACCATGGGGAACCAGCAGATTGCCTCCAGGAAGTCTGCTTCAGGTCTGAACCAATCAAAACACAAACGGACTTGAGATTCCCACCAGTCGAGATTTATACATGCCACGATGAAGAGCTAACACACTGAGAGAAGTCTGAGAAATACAACACAGCCAAACTGCCTGCAGAGAATGCTGAAAATAACAGCACTTGACTGGAGTGACTCAGCTTTTTATTGCCTTTTTATTGGATTCCACCCTCATTTGGCTGACTGCGTTTGTGTACCGGCCACAAAAAAAAGGGAAAAAAAAGACACACGATCGAGGAGCACGTTGTCCTGAAAGTATTCAGCATTTCACAAATCATGTTTACTGTGACCTTAAATAGCTCAGCTTTTCTCGTCCACTGGCTATTTAAGGAGGAACTCTTTTTACCATCCTGCACAACCTAGATTTGTGCGGCAGCCGTCACCCTCCTTGCAACAATTTCGGGCAACACTGAGCAACGTGTAACCTACTTTAGTCTGAAGCTGGCTTCGCAAGCACGACCACCACATCGCACCAAATAAAGATGTTCTCCTCACATGCTCTCCAGCAGCAGCACAATGGGGTTGAGCTCCTTTCTGGGTCGGTAGTAGGCCCGCAGAGGCACAATGAAGTTGTAGAGGCCATTCCCTGCACTCTCCGCGGACACAATGATCAGTTTGTTTTTGAAGCCATAGGAGCGGGCATCCTCAAAAGGGATGTGGTGACAAGCCTGGGAGAAGCAGAGAGCAGAGGATGATGACAATGGGAACTTGCACGTTAAAAAGAGCAGGTCATTTAAATCCCATACCTTGTCCATACGCAGGCAGCAGAAAGGCATCTTTTCTTGAAGCAGGTGGCACAGTGCAGGCGAGCTGCCGATGTATGGAGAGTTCAGCGGGTAGCCCTTCACCCACCTGCAGCACAAGCCCACATTTACATCTGAATAAGCTTGCATGTCAGCGTCCCATGCAGGGAGCATAAATTCAAACAGCGTCTTCAGTGCTTACTCGCAGTGTCGACCCCACCAGTGGGCGCTCTCATCTCTGTCGCTGTCCTCCTTGCCCTCCTCTCCTCCCTCATCTTCCGACTGGTCCCCCAGCAGGTCAAAGGTGGGGTTGTTGACCCCGTCTACCAGCTCCAGGACGGGGGCGATGCTGTGCCGCCGCTCCTCGGCTGAGTCTCCCACAGCAGGTAGGGCCAAGGTGTTCGCACCACCCATCTCTGTTCTGGAGCTGCTTCTGCTTCCTCTTCCGCTGCCCAGACCCGTGCTCCCTTGGTCCTGGCCTTCTGGGCTGCTGTCACTGGAGTCCTGCAGGTCCATGGCCACTGTGCCTGAAACGTACATGGACATGCACACACAGCCACCGTTACTATTAGGTAGAGATCAAGCTGAAGGTGCAAACGCAATACATGTTGTATTTGCACAAATCTCTGAGTAGCGAGAGCTTTGACAAGTCGCGAGCTGGACAGTTTCATTTTTGTCCACCAGGTGGTGTGTTTGTAAAACCACGGTATTAGACATTTCAGTTCATTTGACAGTTGCTCTTATCAAACGTGACTTACAATCAGATACCTGTTAATTCCTCCACAAAGCTATGAATATTTTTAGTCGCCTGGAGTGGTTGGAAATTAGAGAACTGCGTAACTCTGACAGTGGCGACTGTGCTGCTGTGACAGTTTAATGACAAGTTTGCATGTTTGACCATCATAGAAAACTGCAAAAAGAAGGTCAGTGTGTAAATGTTACAGAGTAATCGTGCTGCGCCTGTCTGACTAACCCATGCTGGCGATGATGCTGTGGACGGGCAGACGGGTGAGTCCATGGTAGATGGTTTGGTGTACTCCCCTGGCATTTCCTCCTGTGCTGCCCCATGATGGCTCCCTTTGGCCCCTGACAAAAGCTGAATTCTCTTCTTTGGAGATATTGATGTAAAAGCATGTGTCAGAGGCCCCCATGATATGGCAGGGGCCAGGGTTCAGCAGGATGTTGGTGGTGTCCAGTCTGCGTACGCCAATCAAACACACTCCGTACCTGCAGCCACAGAGACAAGATCAGCTTTGAGCCAATCAGATCGGGTCGTGCGTGTTCCCATTTCTTGGCTGCTTTCACATTGCGTCTTACTTTTTGTGAGCATGAAAGGAGGCAAAGGTGAAACTCTTGCCCTGGTATTCCCCAAAGAATTTACTCTCCTCCAGGCGGATGTGATGCACCTCATTGGCTGAGCAGCGGCGGTAGGTTCGGTGCCACTGGTCCGCCGAACACGCTCCGCCCTCCCTGAGACAGAAAACGAGGATTGATTGGCTGTGTGGCCACTGACCTTTAAAACACATAACACAAAGCTTCCAGCTCAGTGCCAGGGCCACATTAGAAGACTGTCAACTCAAGGTTGCAGAGGTAACATCTTATATCTCTGTTAGAGCTGCTGATCAATACTTCAATCAGGACGCGGATGTGGGCAAGGACACCCAGCCCGTTTGAACAATAGGTCCCAGATGTACACATTCACACAACTAAGTGGACAACGGTTTTCTCAGGGGGATATGGCTTTAGACGTGCAGGCTAAAGAGGTGATAACAGGAAACAAGGTTGTGGGGGCGGTGTGAATGTGGGCGGCCTGCGACAAAGACTGCATTATATAAACGAGTGCTACAGCAATTTCTTGCAGGTTGCAGGAACTTCGTGCAAGACAGGCGAGGAGGAGGACAAATCTTTGTAGCATTGTCACAGCCAACAAACCAAATGGCGTCAGGTCTAGATATGGCAGCGTGCTTATAAAACACCCTGCTCAAAAAAGTATTTCATTTAGTATTCCTCACACACAAACACATGTACTTTCACATGTAATTAAAGAGATTTATTTTTGTGTCTTTTTCAGCTGAAAAATAGTTGCTATTGTACTCCCTCATGTATAAACTTAATGTGATATTACTGAAACAGACCTTTAATAAAAGAAACAATAAAATTATTTAACATTATTTAGTATCTAACTAAGTAAGTAACAATGTGCAATGAGCAGCTTGGCCAATTAAAATTCTGGTGCTGATTATAGTAGCTTCTGCATGAAGTGATAAACCAAAATTTGTGAATGCACGACCAAATTAAACAACAAGTCACTATTTTTTATTTCTCACTTCGCTTGCATAGATTTGTGTTCAGCTTCACACACATAACACACCATGTGTGGTTTTCCCCGATTGCTAGGGTTTTTGAATTCAGATATTTCAAAATGCTGCCATTTTGAACGCTGAACATCAGCCGTTTATGTGCACCATAAAGGAATCCTCTAACCGTGATGCGGGAAAAAAAAGATTCTTTTTCTTTTACAAAATCTCTGCACACAATCATGCAGCACAGCCTGCAAACTAACAGGGAGTTGACAGAAGATTTTGGCGAACGTGTAGCACAAATGGCACAGAAATCCGGGATGTGAAAAGAGATAGGAGACACTCTACCTGTTGAGGGCTTGAAAGGCTCCCACACGTTGCTTGAAGGCCTCTTGGGGTGTCGCTCTGATAGAGACGAAGAGAAAAAAGAGAGTGACAGCGAGGAGATGGAAATCGGCTCAGTTGCGTTCACTTTATCTACTGGATATTTGACTGTGAACAGTCAGAGAGATTGATAGGGAGAAAGAAAGCCAGCGCACTCACTGTCCTCTGGAGGAGTGGATCAATAGAGTGATGAGTGTCGAGGTACCAGGGCACACACAGTTCAAAGCCAGCATGGCGTACTTAAACTCCTCTTCACACACCACATGATCTGCAGACAAGAGGGTCACAGGGACCGAGGTCACATAGGCCTTGACAAAAAGCAAATATCCACATTGTGAGCTCCATAAAATTTTAAATGTGCTGTTGGTGAAGGCTCTGATGGCCTTGGTCAGTGTTTGAGTGAGTGAGTGAGTGTGTGAGAGAAAGAAAGAGAGAGAGAGGAAGCTGACCGCTTTTCTCAAATGTCACTTCATTAATCCAGGTGTAACTTAAATCAATGGGTCAAGACCTCAGATTAATTAAATCAGTCAGAGGATCAATTTACAAAGACCACACGTAAAATATTCCCAGTGGTATTTTGCCATGCAGAGAGTAAACAGTTTTTTAGAGCTCAAAGTAGAGCAGCAGTGACTATTGTCATTACTTGTCATCATTTGTTTTGTCAAACATATAGTGAAAAAATCCCAGGGGCCAAGGTGACGTCTCCAAATTTGCATTTTTGTGTGCAACGAGCAGTTCAAAACCCAAAGACGATATCGACCAGTGAAAACAGCACATGTGAAAGGTGGTAAGCGGTGACTAATTGCCATTTTTTCAAAACTGTTATTTATTAATTGAATACCAGTTAATTAACGACGTGTTTCAGCAGTAGCACAAAGCACTGAAAAACAACATCTGAAAAACTCAATAGCACCAAATCTTTCCGCAATCAATATCCTGGGTTACTGGAGCAATGTTCTCTGGGAGAAATACTCCCGGGGAAAACTGCCGCTGCTGTGTGTTCTGTCGGTCACAACAGCGGCCCATGCCTTTAACTTAAAGCTAAACTATGTTAGTCTGGCTCTGAGCTTGCCACTAAAAGACATGAGCTCACACACACACACACACACACACACACACACACAATGAAATATGTCACATTTCATGTTGGTAAATGTCTAAATGTCAGTTTAGATGCGTATCTAATGCAAAAACACACCTTCCTGTTACCTCCAATCAATTCTGTGTCACTGCAGTGGCCTCACCCTACATTTTTCGGGGGGGGGGTTGACCAGGCCAGTGATCCAGTGTCGGCTTTAATAAGAACTAACTTTCACACATGTGATGAAACAACTAAACACAGCCCTGCCTGTGAGCCAACTGAACCAAACTGAATGAACATGGCTGACTGTCTCTCGTTCACCTGTTGCCACACAGCCTCGTCTTCCAAAGGAAAGAACCAATAGAGCGATTAATGTTTGCAGTGAGCCAATTAGTGAATCAAGCCCGGGGAGCATCCATTTCTCCTGCTGTTGTGGTTCTTGATTGCATTATCCTAAGTGATGAGCCCACAGGCATATACGAGCTGAGCTGGGTCCTAAAAGAACAATATGTGCTCTGCATTAGGAAATAATCGGTGACAACTGCCGGAGCCCGACATGAATTATCCAACTCAGTCAGGTGCCGGTGTGAGTAACATGAGGCCGGCTGAGATGTAAATGCACTTTTTCATGAATTAGTCAGGTCCATGTGTGCTGAAGCCGAGCAGGTGAGCGATGTGACAATTAAAAATCTTGACTGAGGCTCTTCCCTCCATGCACCAATGTTCTTTTGGCTCAGAAAAGTACATTATAATGTGGCTCATACGCAAACAACACACACGTGCGCGCACACACACACACATCAGCCTCTTGTTATTCAACCTGTGAATTTTTTTCAAAGTAGAAGGTTTTGTAGAGCACTGGGCATCTGACACTTGCACAGACAAAGACAAAAAAACATTGATGTGACAAAGCAACAGCACTAGATATTGTCATACACACATTCTATTCACTCTTACTCACCAACATGCACACACATACCGCTAACTCCCAAAGCGCAGACGCAGTGGGTACACACCAAATTGAGTCCCCCTTTTTTTTCCAATATCCAATTTCCAATGTCCCTGTTGCACCTCACTTCACCACTGTGATCTCTTTGCCTCCCATCGTCTTCTTTGCTTACCCTTCACCACAGCCCTGCATCCTGCTCTCAATCCTTCAGCTGCTTGGACACAGACCAGGAGAGAAACCAATTACCGACTCTGCCACACCGTGTGCACACACACACACACACACACACACACACAGACTCCTATCTTTTGATGCCTTCACTTTAAATATCGAGGTTTTTGGGCCCATCTCTTTTGATGAACGCTATCTGGTATTTAAAGTATTCAAAGGACTGCAATCTTGTCTTCGTGAATATGTGTGCGTTCTCCTGTGCAGATGTGGTCATTTGCACCCTCATGCAGAGTGCAGTTGCAACCTGACCACGGGTCCACCTGTCGAGCTAATTAAATCAGGAGGCCCTCATTGTTTGTGAGAGTGAGCCGCTATCAGCACCATGCGGCCACAATGAGCCGAGCTCGTGGGGCCTGGATATTGTTCTTCAAAACATCAGATGGGGAGCTAATCAATCCACACTCTGTACCCAGTTCTGTTTGGTTACTGCAACGCCTCAGGGTCTCCTGCCCTGCTGCTGCATCATACCGACAGATCTATCCTAATGAACGCCGAGCTGTTATTAAGCTATTCCTGTGGATCAAATTAAATTGTGTATCGCTCGCTCATTAATGCCTCCCACACTAGCACTCAGTGTGTATATTCCAATTGGTGTCAAAACATGGCATCTGCACTTACAGTAATGCCCATGTGGCTGACTGCATGCTGATTTGCTCTCTGAGTCTACCGGTGGTGACTTCAGGATTAGAGGTTCATTAAAGTCAATTGATTATGAACTTTGCTTTGTTCAAACTCATGTTTCCTAAGTGATTAAATGGGGGTACTTTGCTTTCCGCTATAATTCTCTGGAATTTCTTATTCAGCTCTGAATGGCTGCCAAAAAGAAACAATATTCACGTCGCCCAGCACTATGCAATTCGCACAACTTACAGCTGACTTCCGGCAGAAGAGCGCGAGCTTCATCCCACAGAGATAACTGATGATCGCATAATATGAACAGTTATCATGGATGAACATGAATTTATCCTTCTGCCTGATGATTACTATCTCCTTGATAACAAAGGCCTCAGTCTGGTGGTGGCAGTGAGGTGTTTGAACAGAACTGCAGGGGCAAAGGAGGACTGGCTGCAGGGAGAGCTCGACTGCCAGGTTAGCGCGACGGCAGAACTCATCAAAAGAAGGGGATTTTCTTCAGCGAGGTAGCAAAGTAAGACGTTAATCATTGATAGAGACAGCTGGGATGAGGGCGGTAAGCTAGAATTGAGTCTGACGTTCTCAGAGGCAGAGACATGTGTGAGAGAGGGGAAAGGGTGAGAGAGAGAGTCCTTATTCCCTCTCCTTCACTCGCAAATGATTGACTGGCGTCCTGTGTCGAGCAGGAGAAGCTCTCCAAAAGGCAACGTAAGAACTCACAGAAACCCTCTGAAGGCTTGCAGCCAAGCCGAGCCAATCTGTCCACCGCTTCTTCTGAGACGGGAGGACAGGGAGGCCTGCTGCTGCTGCACAGGCGCGCTGATAGAAACATTTGTTTTTTAAGGATTACAAATCAGGTAGAAAATGGGACATGACAACCGATGGCACACACTGTAAATAAAGTGGAGACAGGATTGGCTCAGTTTCCCCTGTCAACTCAATGCAACCCTGCATTAGCAAAATAAAAATGCTCACCTAATCTCCCATCTTTTGCATTATGTATCATGACTAGTGAAAATACAGTTTTCAGGTACAAGCTGTGCAAAATCACCTGTCAAATTGGGCCAGGTTTTATGCCATTATTTCCTGCATTCTGATGTGATGTAATAACAGTAGATGCATCCATACAACACGCATGCATGCACACACACAAACCTCAAGTCATTTTCTGACATTGTCGGACTTCACTCTCAACCTACCTGCAAATTTAACATGGAACTTGTTCTCTGGCTTGAGAATCTGGACATATAGGGGGCAATTTGGAGCAAAGTCTTTCACCGCCCAGGCTCGGAGGATGGTCTGATGATCCTGAGAAAATTGGAGACGGAGCGGAACGAGACGGACGGAGTGAAAACAAGCGTGAGAGAGAAAGCGGAAAAGTGTGACACAGAAAAAGAGAGGTAGAGACCCATCATTAGCTGCAACAGATTGTAGCTCCTCTCTAATAATCCTCTTGATTCTCTTGACTGCATGGAGCAATTGAATGGCCCTTGCAACTTTTCAGAGAACTGCTATTCCGACATCATTCCTGAGAGAAGTAGTCAAGGCTGCACAAAACAGGTGGCGAGGCCAAGGAGAGGGAACTGAACTAAAGCTGGCACTGAAAATTCAGTTAAAGCAAAAACAAGTGAGGCTTTTGGCAGCATACCAACATGCTCACAGTGGCACTGCTAATAAGCTGATGTCTAAGCAAAAACCAAAAGTACAGCTCAGCCTGAAATGCCAACATCATTATCATAAGAGATCACCAAAGTGGTCGTAGTTTGATCTGAGAGAGACATGAAGGTCTGCGCCAAATTCATGGCAAAATCAAAAATGTCAACCTCATGTCAGTGCCATATGAGATCCATGATTGGGATCCATGGATGTCTGTACCAACAGTTGACACATTCACAGGCTGAGAAAAGTTCAAGTAAAGATATTGCAGCTTTTCTAAAATAGACCAATTTTGGTTCCCTACTGTGAAAACACCTGTGATACAGGATATTTGGTGAAGTGAAGCCATGTTACTTACACCCCACCTATGATGCTATGATGCTGTTTCCTGGGTTTTTCCACATGTCTATTTATCTTTTCTTTTCAATATCAAAGCTGTGCTCTGTTTGACTCAGTTATAGTTGTTTTTCACTGTGAAATTAATGTTTGAGTGGAAAATTGTGAAAATCAGGACGAGTGCAAAAATTTCAGCCAGAGCAGTGTGATAAATCCACTTGTGATAAATGTGGCTTTAATGAATTTTCATGAAGTGATGTTCTGAAAAGAAGCAGTTCACTCCAGAAAAAAATTTCAAAAGTTAAGCTGCAAAGACTTTTTTTGTTCATTTGTTTACAAAACACCCAACATATTAAGACTTATGACCAAACAGGAAGATTTAATATGGATGCTTTGCAGTGTGAGGAGTCATGGCAATACAGGGAAGCAGTGAGGAACGTACAGCAGCTATGCGGTCCACTTCAAACCGGTTACTGAGGATAAAGCAGGCCTCGGCATCGTCCATCCTGCAGGCAGTTAGTAGAGCATGTGGCCAAGGGGGCAAGATAGATAGATAAATTAAAGAAAGAGAGAGGGAGAGAGAGAAGCCAGGGAAACCATGAGGAGAGAAGACACAGGAAGGAGGGTGTTGTCATGTTATTGAAGGAGAGGACAAAAGAGAAAAAAAAGCAGGACAATACAACAACCGCCGAACCAATGTGTCTTTCAAGCCTACGCCATTTGTGGATGAGGTGGTAGGAGGCGAGGAGAAGGGAGATTAAAAACGGGCTTTCTCTCCTTTTCTTTCCCCGTGTCAAAGCCTGAGCCTGAGGTGCTGTGGCTATACTGTCGGAAGCCCGGGGGTAAACAATAAGCAATATGACTAACTGTAATTACAGCTCTTACTTCAAGGCTGCAGGTGCTTTAGGTATTAATTATGAGCTCCAGCTTCAACAAGCTTCAACCAGCTTCTCTTCTTTTCTGGAGGGGGTTTCAGGGTCATTTTGTGCCAATGATTTGTAGTGACAGAACAACAGATAGATTGACAGATAGATACATAGATACATAGATAGAGACTCACTTGGCCCTCATCAGGTCTTGATCTTTGAGGGCAGACCCCTGCAGATAAATGACTCTCTGGGCCCACAGAGGGACATGGAGGACCCTCCTAACCTGGACATCCATCTCTGCTGGGCACAGGATCACCACATAGTAGTCCTGCACACACACACACACACACACACACACACACACAAGCCGAGGTATCAGCAAGTTTATCACAAATGACAGATGTAACAGAACTGAGCATCCAGGTTAAACATGACCAAAGGTAATAAAAGTCTCCATGGCAACTCCATATGCTCTTCAAGGTCATGAAATGCAGTTGAAAGTTCGTGGAAGTGAAAGCAAAGAACTGATTTGAAGTGGAACTGAACAAATCTCTAACATGAAATGCTGTCACATGAAACTCATTTACAAGACCTGATGACCACAGCTAAAGAAGTGAAAACTAACTAAATGTTAATAATAAGCAAACTAAATTCATTTCAGCACACAGGTTCTCCCTAGGAATGGCAAGTCTTCATCAACTTTAACCTCAATGTCCTTAATATCTAACACGATGACCCTATACACCAGCCCCCTGAGGTGGTGAGGAGCAATCAAAAGACCCCCCCCCCCACACACACACACACACACACACACGCACACACTATTACTGAACAAACAAATATGCACACACGGATGCACCCTCAGGCAAACACACACATCTGCTCCTACATGAATGAGATAGCAGTTTGAGCCGCGCTATTGCTGAGTTAATCCTCTGCTTTAACCTCAGCTGTTTGGGCTCCTGGAGAGGATTACAAACAAGAAGCACACACACAAAGATCCCCCTCCCCACCGACACCCTCTTGTCCAAAACCGTTTTGGAGAGACCTGTAGTCGGGGATGAGCGAAGAACTCGTTGAGGAAGTCCATGAGGAGGTCGATCTTGAGGCAGCTGACGCACAGCACCACGTGTTTCTCCGTCTGCGCCCTGTAGCGGCTGTAGTTCCCCCCGGACTTCTGCCGCTCCATCCACAGAAAGGCCAGCTGCTCAAACTGCATTCAGGACACAACATTCATAGCATTCAATTCATGAAAATTGGATTAAGTCAGCTGGAATACAAGGAGAAGCCAGGTGGCTTGTATTGAACAGTGTTTCCGTTTGATTAGGGAGAGTGTTTTGATGGAATTAAGATAAACTCAGGTTTGTTTCAGGATGCAGCTGAATAGAATGTGCTAGCATTAGATTAACAGATTAAGGTAGGTTATGGGAACAATTGAAAGCCTGAGCAGAATTGCACTGATTTTGTTTTAATGGGGCCAGGTTGATAGATGTATGGTCACAAGTGTTTTAATTGTATGGATGAAGAGATGCAGATTTTCAGCGTCACATACCTAGATCATTTACATTGAATACACTTTTAAACTAAACAATAAAACAAATGTTGTGGTCCTTACTGCTGCAATAAAAGATACCAATCACTGATGTTTAAGTAAACCGTGTCTTCTTCCAACAAGAAGGGCTCTGAAAAAACCAACAACAGAAAATGTTGATCTTTTTTTGAGAGAAACCAGATTTTTTTGCCACATGATTACTATCATGGTTTTAATCTGGGATTACACGAGTGAGACACTTACAAAGACCATCAACTATCAACCCAAGATACAGAGAGCACTTCACTTAGTGGCAGAGGCTACTTATAATTCAATCTATGAATACACTGCATACACCTGTCAAGGAAAAATATATTTTTTTAAATCCTACTTTTTCTTCTTCTTCTGTTTTTCCCTGTTTTTCGGCTGGTCTGGCTAGAGCCATCATGATGCAACTTCGTCTCACCTCATGTAAGTAGGAGAATCCAAACCATCCTTTTTATACAAAGTGGTGTTGTCATGAACATTCCCAAGAGACTGCTCGAGAGACATTTTTGATTTTTGGTTTAAATAAGCTGTTTTGGACTCTTGCTTCCCTGTGCCCTTTCATTTCACTTGTTTCCTGTTTTATTTTGATAGTGATTTCCTACTGTGTCTTGTGTGGCTTTACTTCCCATGTGTGATTGCCTGCCATTGTCCTAATGTGTTTCACCTGTTTCTCCTTATCCCTGCCTCCCTGGTGTGTATATAGTGTTGGTCTTTGGCTTTGTTACTGCTTTGCCCCATTCAGTTTGATTCCATTTCAGTATAGCTCCTCAGTGTTCCCCTGTGGTTGGTCCCTGTTTTGCCCTCCTGCCTTTGCTCTGCCGTTTCTGTGTTATGTTTTATCCTTACATTTGTGTGCTCTTCTTCTCTGTGAAGTAATCATTTTGTCACAGAAAAATTTTATTGATTTAGTGCTGAGATCATGTCAGCTGGAGAGCATCATCAGGCATCATACACGTCCATCCAGCCATCGCTTGTGTATGGCCAGTTCTCAGTGGCACAAACTGTGGCAGACTTGTGATGTAACGACCAAACCTTTCTCTTAGTGTTGCGTGATGTGGTTTTCAGCAAAGTCTCCAAATTGGCAAAAATGAATTGAAAACAAGAAATTAGCTAAATGGAAAGCTTTTTCATCTCATTTTTGAATCAATATCCTTTTATGGTTCCAAAATTACAGTACATTTCCTGCAGTGCTATAGTGTGCTGTGGTCAGCTACAGGAAAAAGCAACAGAGACAGCAATGAGACACACAGAATGGGAGGCAATAGCTGACTCCTGATGTGCTGTGTGGCTCCCCTGTGTAGCCCGGAGACTGGGCATGGCTCAGACATACACACGCTCACACAAACACACACAGGGTGGGGGGTTGGGGCTACGGGGGGCCAGTTTCTAAATGTCAAGGGGTATTTATGGATGAAAGATGGGGAGAGGGAACGGGAAGGATGACACGGCATCCATGTTGGTGATGCGCAGATCGCCATTTCTCTATGAATAAACTCACAGGAGTTCAGCGAGACCATTTCCACGATCATGTCAATGAAACAGTGACAATGCGTTCAATAGCTGGCTGATTAGGTGTGCGTGGGATGCAGCCCTACATCTGCTGCTTATGTGACACAATTATAAAAGAAAAAAGACAAGCTATCAGAGCTGTGAGGTATCACCACAAAATAAATCTAATTTATAACAAAACATGGCTGGCAGTAACCAAGTTACATGTGAATTGTTCATGAGTAGTGTGTGTGTGTGTGTGTGTGTGTGTGTGTGTGTGTGTGTGTGTGATTTGCTTCCCAGGTAGAACACACACAGAGGAGATTTCTCCTATTAGCACCTTCTGGTAGACACAGGATATGCCAGAAACCTTAGGGATACAGTGTCCACACAAATATGATCATATGACAACCATCAGGGTACAGTAGAACTGATCCATTTGTCAAAGTGTGTTCATGTGAATGCACATATTGTGCGTGTCTGCGTAAATGGTTCTCGAAATCTCCATCACGAGCTTCCCCTGTTGGAGCAGCTAAATGACAGGAGAGGGATTTGGGGAACTGAGCAAGCTAAGGAAGACACTTTCACTGGTCTCTGAATAAAAATAGTTTCGTAAATCTACGTGGGATGCAATGAGTCATCACATTATTGTGCAAGCGGGCGTAATACAAGAATTATTAGTCTGAACGAGTAAAACTTTACAGTTATGAACTTACCAGAGAAAACAAAGTGCGTTTGGTGGGTTGCAAAGACACCGCATCTGTTCTTTTAGAAATGATTTTAGAATTTTAATGATCTCTTCAAAGGTGTGACGGTACTTAGTTTATCTGAGTTCTTTCTATCTTCATGTAATCGAGGACAGCTGGGCAGAGCACTTCAGTCTGTCCCTGTCATAAAGGGTTATCACACATTGTTTCTCACCTGGATGGGAAGCACGATGAGTGCCACAAAGATCATGATGACCACCAGCAGCTGCGAGGGCCAGATCTGAGGGGTGACGTCTCCGAAGCCCACCGTGGAGAAGGTGACCACGCAGAAGTAGAGCGAGTCGAACAGGGTTAAGTTGTTGCCCGCGCGTTCGAGGTGCTGGATGCCACAGATGCTGTAGGGGGTTGGCAGGGTGGGAAAAATGAAGACAGTAAAAAGAGGAAGTAAGAATGAATGAGAAATGTACATGCTCTGTGAAGTATAAATGCTTCTTGGTGGCCATTATACATGGTGAGCTGAATTTCGCTCTTTTGCGCGTATGTGGAGATGGGTGTGGACGCAGGACCTTGGTGTGACATTGTATATATACATAAATAAAGGTTTGCAAGCAGAAGCTGTGCGTATTATTGTGAGCTTCATGGGACAGATGAGTCAACACGCAAATGTCAACCCCTGATATGGTCAGACAGTTTAATTCATGCTGTGTGTAGGATCTCCTGGATTAGCTCTGGCTTTCACACCAGATATGCAGCAAGCTGACACACATTCTCCGCTACACTGAAGAGATCACCACATGCCATTTCTGAGCAAGGTCTCAGCCTAACAGTTACCAATTACCTCCCTCCTCTCTGTCTTTTCTTGGCTCCAGGAGCAACATGTTTTTAAAATTTCTCGTCTAATTTTCATCTGCATGTATCACACTCTTACTTGTCTGTCTCCTACTCTTCCTCCTTTCCTCATGCTGACCATTGCTGTGACCCCCCCTCACCCCCCAGAGCAGCAAGGATACCCACCATGTAAACATGAGACAGACCAGCGTACTGATGAGTATCACCACCTGGTTAAACATGGCTGAGTGTGTCCGCTGGATTGCCCTGTGGAGATCATTCTGTGGACAGACAGGCAGAGAGATATAGGTGAATGTGTAGACAGCAACCTGAGTGTTGCTTGTTGTTAAAATGTAAATCAGGATAAAACGTGATTGAGGTAGGAAAAGGGCATTAAAAAATAAAACCAAAACATTGGATAAATGTACAAAATGCATTAAAAAACATGAGATGAACATGGCAAACTGCCAGAAAACAGAGAACAGAGAGCAAGCAATGTGACGCAGCAGGGAATGTGACCAAACCCAAGGTGCAAATTTAAATATTTTGTGACTGATTTACCTTAGTGGCAGAGCATTTAAGATAAAGCTGGTGAGCTGAAATGGCAGAGACAGAGAGGAGCGATTGCATGCTAACGAAATCATAGAGCAGAGATGAAAGTAAATAAAAAAGTAGATAGGGTGACAGTGCTTCACTTACAATCATGTTCTCCAAAGCGTGTTTGGCAAGCCAGCAGTTGAGAAAGACGGGGATGAAGAGATTTCTGAAGGTGGGTAAAATCACCTGTCAAGAGGAGAAAGCTTCAGTCTGCTTGGCTGTCTCATCACAGTTTTAATACACATACAGTCACAGAACCCCTAGCAAGGAATGGGATTATGCGAGCGTGTTGCATGTTGTGATACCCTCACTATATTACTGTAGTAGGTATTAAACGTGACGTGCAGTTCTGGAGTGGGGATGGGAATGTGGAGAGTGACAAGCCGAAAAACAAATGGCTGCCCGGGAGAGTCCCCGTGCTGTCACTGCTCAGCGACGCATATCCTTCCACTCACAGTGATCATGAAGGGAACAGCGCTGATCATCTCCAGAATGAAGGGAACACGTAATACTTGCTCCCAAACGTTGCCCTGGAAACATAAACCGCACACACACAGAGGTCAGGAAACTGTATTGTCATGGCGACCTTAGGGGATTACCACATAACAGACCCAGTTGCAGAGAGAAGAAGGGGAGAAATTGATCGGCTTCTGCACCGTAGACTAGATTGTGATGTATAAGGGTTATACAACTCCCTTTGAGAGAAGAGGCAGCATTGCTCAGCTTCCACTACGCCTTGCCGTTCAATTTAGATGTCAGCCACAGCTGTTTTTTTTGTGTCTGCCGCCTGCATATAGCTGACCTGAATCTGGCTGGTGTAGGTGGACAGGCACAGGGTATGTCCACAGGAATCAGTCAGCTCTAAATGCTAAGGCCTCTAGCCTCCAGAGACCCATTCATAGGCTTATAGTGTCAAGTACATCAAAGGCAGGGCAGCCCATTGATGGATCCCAACCCCCCCCCTCCCCACTGCATTAAAACAGGGGCCTCCACTAAAGCCTTTCTGCAGTATCAATAAAAGGATGGTGCTGAGGAAACCTCAAGCCCCACTGAGATGCTTTCCAAATACGAGAGCAGAGGAGCAGCATCCGGGGAGGAATGAAAGCTTCAGTTTAGTAGAGAGAACACAGATGAGTGCCAAGCAGACAAACCCCTCCCAAGGCAAATCACACACACATATGTAGACATCACAAAAGGCTTCAGACCGACAGCCATCAGGGCCATGGGTAACTCACCTTGTAGCTTAGATACACGAGCAACATAGTTTCTGAAAAGCTGATGAAAGCCACAAACACCTGCAAAAAAGAGAGGGGGGTAGGGGGTGGGGGGGTGGGGTAAGAGAGAAATATAGAGATGCAGACACGGAAGAAGCGCAGAGAGGAGTCGAGATACTGTAGTCAGAGTGAGACCAGAGCAGTGAGAAATTAGGAGTCGCAGAGATGGAAGCGGAGAGTGTGGGAGGAATCAGTGGGCGTGCTGATGATTGAGCTTCAGAGAGAAGAGGTTTAAGTAAAGCAAGAGACAGCCTGATGTCTGATCGTGTACATATATGTGTGCATGTAATCATACTGTGAGTGTAAATGCGTGTCATGTACAATGATCTGATTTCTTGCATGCAAACCCCAAATGATGATGTGATCAATTGCCCGTAAAACCAATCAACAAGGATGCAGAAATTTTGCCCTGCGCCTGTGTGTGCATTCATGTATGCAGAAATGTGTGTAAACAGACTGAGGCCTTGTTTACACAGGAGTGTGCTGATCTATCTGACCTGCAGCGCCCACAGCGGGAGAGGTCTGTCCACCCAGATGATCAGTTTCCTACATAGCGGAAGAAAAGGAAGGAATAGGAAGAAGGAGAGAAGCATGGTGAAGAAAGACAAAAATGAGACTGCTACCATGAAAATGAACAACAAATCTTTTTTGTCCGACCATGACATGCAACAGGGACCATGATCAACACCTCATATTGTGGGAGAGCAGAAAAGTAATATTCACACAGTCAAATGGAAATTTACAGCCTTATTGTGGGGGGAAAGGCATTTTTTTCCCCTAAAGACGCCCTGGGGCTTATCATGGCTGTTTGGCTGCTTGCCTGCATGTGCTCTGATTTGCTCCTACAAGTCTGCTGCCTGGAGCAGGAGGCGGCCCATCCTTTTCCTGAGCTCACTCTGTCAGGCTCCTTATTCATTTGGAGCCAGAGCTTAGCCAGTGTCACCAGCCACCAATTAGATCAATAGGTCCCCTAGCAGGAGACGTGGCGTAGCCCGAAGTCCATGTACACTTCCTGGTTTCTGTCCCTGTTATTGTATATTGCATGCTTTATCTCCACTAGATCTCTGTTGATTAGGCTACACAGGCACTACATGCGTATTATGGTGACAGCTAATCGATAGATTTGGATTGTGACAAATGTGGATCTGCGATGCTCAATATCAGCATTGGGAACTGTATCAGTTAAGTGAAGTCGCATTGATTGCTTTACACACACATTTCCGACCGGTGGGCCAGTGTTGGAGATGTTTGTGTGGTTTCTTGGTCCTTGTCTGCAGGCCAAAGCCATCACTCTTAATTAGAAAGTCACATGCTTACCAGTCAAACTCACTCCAGGGACGGGATGATGTGTTTTGCTTGGTGCAGTTTACTCCACTCACGCTGCAGGAAGAAAACCAAAAAACAAAAACGTAACTTCTGGTCCTCCTCCACCTCCTCTCACCAAAACTGGACCGACCCTCTGCCCGGTCCATATATCAGTTTACGCTCCTGATTGCATCTCCACCCCCCTCTCCCCTCCCAGCCTAATCTCACATCCAATCCTTTTACGGGATACTCTTTACACAATGTTATCTCATCTATTGGCCTGGTGCACTTGTTCCTGCTTTCAGGGCTCCAGACTCACAGACACATTGTTTCACCTCATTAAACCTGTTATCGCAATTTCTCTCACCAGTCCTGTCTCTCCGCTTGCGGGTTGTCCAGTAGGACTCTGACAATGTAGAGGAGGCAGCTCAGCACTTTCAGAGCAAAGTTAAACATTCGCACCCGCAGACCTGCATTGCGAAAAGAAAAGATCATGAGTCATTAAACATAAATATCAGCAGCTGAACTTATTTTTAAAAAGACAGTTTTATTAAAATCCCAATATGGTTTTGTATGTTTTTGACATTTTTCAAACGTTCAAAACTTTGACACTGAATAAAACTCTGTAGTTCACTGCTCCATAAACCTAAGTCACGATGAGGGATATTAGAAGACATAAGACAAACAGTAAAAACACAAAATAGCTCTGGGGAACCAATAGCAGCTCCTGAACCATTTATCACCACTACCAAAAAGTCAGATTGTTCTCCAAATCATGACTCATCACATCTTTTCAATAAACCCTCAATAAAGCATTTGCAGCCATGGTTGACTGATGATGGTCGGCTAAATGTAGCAGAAGATTTATACAGGATTTTATCCTGTTTAATCTTTATCTGCTGAAAGTTAATCTTGAATCCCTTATGCCTCAGTTGATATTACTATTACAGTATGTTATTTAAGCAGTGATTAGCCCCTTAATTAATAATGTTAAAGTACACAATAAACTGGACATATACAGTGATTTCACATTTGAGTCAAGGTTTTATGATTAACTATGTTAATGGCTTTTATCATTCAGGACAAAATGAAACATAAAAGATGTCTGTAAGTGATTCCACAGATAATCTAAATCGCTAGACAGACATATGCAAGAGTCAAAAAGAGTGGACAAGTTGGACCACTGGTGATGAAATGCAGAGCAACAGTGACAGCACATCACACACTAAAATGAAACATGTCTCTTCAATCAAACCAAAATGAATATATAAATAAATAAAACTCATGCGGAAACAAAACAGAGAGCGGACAGGAGGGAATACACCCCAAGCAAATTACAGACAGAGAAGGCGTGATCCCAATCAAAGGCAACTCACTGGATCTTTGGTTTTTGATGAAGAACAGCTTGAGGCGCTCCTTGAAAGTGTTCTCATTCACATAGAACTCTACCTGCACCCTAAGAGAGGGATGGAGAGATGGGCAGAGGCAGTAAGAGAGAGATGTAGTGATAACAAGGGGACAAGACTAAAAAAAGGGAGGAAAGGTACGAGGGAGGCGCCGCAGGGGATAAAATACTTCTTTTATGGAGTCAA
The DNA here is from genome assembly GCA_016785225.1 of Psettodes erumei. NCBI lineage: Eukaryota > Metazoa > Chordata > Actinopteri > Pleuronectiformes > Psettodidae > Psettodes > Psettodes erumei. The sequence continues at coordinate 817,033 of JAFBJZ010000670.1, forward strand.
GTCAAGTAACAGAGGAGAGGAAACAAGTGGTGGGATGGGAGATAAAGAGAGAAGAATAAAGGGGAGGAAGAAAGTCTACAGTTGAGCTAATAGGAGATAGGAAGGGTGATAATGATTATGTGAACACTAAGAAGTATGGAAATAAGACACTGTGGCTGGCTGCATTAAAGACTAATGGGTTTTTGGAGGAAATGGTGCTCCTGCTTGTCTGTCTGCCCATAGGCCCAGACAGCTGCAGTCAGTCTCGTTATCTCCACTGATTAAATATAGAGCAACAAATTACTTCCCTCTGATGTTTCTGCTGAACATGGGAGGCCATAATTACTGCTCTTTCTCCCCATCCATTCTGGCACCCTCCTGTTAGAGGGACACTCGTGCACGCACAAACGCTTACTGTACACACACGCACATGCGTAGGCCTAAAATACACACCTGCAACCAGGTCACTAGGATTATTAGTCCACTCATGCAACTGTCTGACACGGATGCTCATGAGGAGACATAATGTAAAACGACAAAGGGACGCTCTTCAGACAGCTCTTACATGTGTCGAGACACATAACCAGACAGACTGAAGGTGACTTCATTTCCTGTCTGACCATCTCAGGGGGAGAATTCTCAGCGGGTCTCCTTTCATCCTATGGAGGGCAAGGTGTGAATGACTCTGGTTCAGAATGAAAAACGCCAGGCCCGGCTTGCTGGTGGTCTCCTCACAAAACACAGACAGATGAAAGAGGCAGAACAACGATCTATTCTCCTTTCTGCAGGAAGGGGTAGGGGTGGTTGGGGGGGTCTTCTTAGGGTTCCAGAGTGACACTATACAAGCACCCCACATGTTCAGTCACACGCAGACCAAAACCAAAACACACCGCATTCCAAGTAACATTTGGGGGGTAAATTTCCTCAATGTTGCTATGGCAACATGGGATACGTTGTCATTTCCCTCCCTCTCACATGAGCAGATGTGAGCAAACACACAGCCCCACTCCAAATTGTTTGACGGCTCCCTTCGCTCTGAGCAGCCTGCTGACGATAATGCTTCTGTACACATGATGGAAAACAGAACAACATGCAGACACGTGGCACAGCTCCCCAGGCTCGACAAAAAGCCCAAGGGTGTGTAATTGCACCTTTTGATTAGAAAATGACTTTGTATGAATTGGCATCACTGTAGAGACGGGACACCCTGCTGTATTTGCAGCCACCGACAGAGGGAAAAGTAAGGAGCGATGATGTGTGCATATGTCAGCGTGCTCTTCTTGAGCTGTACTGAGCTAATTGACCACATGACTGCATGAGGTCGTTTATGCCCAGCGCAATCAAACAGTCCATACCATGGTGGCAATATGCACAATGTACCATTTCAGCCATGTATATATCAACAGTATCAAAGCTGGTATGGAGAGTTCCATGAGAGCCAGTCTAAAACGTTCAGGCAGGTAAAACTTCAAGGAAGGCAGGTGTGGTGTGGATATTGTTTTATTTCTTACCACAAGAACTTACAAATGCATTGGTGGAAAATTGACTACATCCAATATATATATAATATTATAATATATAATTATAAATATAATATATAATTATTTTACAATGTCACCATTTAGGTGACATTATAATTACAAATATGTATTTAGCTGGATTTGCCGCAGCTGCACTGTGCTAGAGCTCTGCTGGCTCTGATAAGATCATTACTCTTGTTTAGACTTCCTCTGAAGAGCTCCACAGTGGCAAGTTTTAGGTTATAATCCTCATAAAAAAGACAAAAATGGTGAATGCTTAAATGCTTGCTTTCCATCAAGCTAATGTCCTCTTTTACAACCAAATCCATCGGGCACTACACCTCCACATCTGACCATAACAGTGTTTTTCAATCCTATGCCAAATCTCCAGTTTCTTATTGCCCCATTTGTTATTGCCTTAGGACACTTAAAGTGACATACGTTCCCTAAATCCAGCCGTCCATGCATTTCTTTGTTCAGGAGAGTCCTTAAAGCCTCTTCAAGCTCTGTGAAGATAACTTTCCAGGGGAAGACAATAATTTCAGAGGTCATTTTGCCCTTGATGCGCTTCTCTAAGTGAGAGCTTTTCCACTTGAGTGTACAACACAGGATGAAAAGTAAAGTGGAAATATAGCCCAATAAAGAGTTGAGCTGTGGGATACATTGCGAGTTGGGATCTTTAATCTAAGGGGGAGGATGGGGGAGAAATACACATTAAAAAGTCATAAAAAGCATTATTTCAAAAAGAAGGGACACACAAGCACATCATGATGGCACCTCTGGGCAATAGCCACATATCAGCCCCCTGCAAGGCCCTCCAAAAAGCATGAGGGAAATAAATGATTAAGTATTTGTTGAGAAAAACTGCTTTGAGACTCTGTAGCACTGGAAAAAAAGAAAAAAAAAACAACATCTTGTCACTGGATTAAGTAACATTTCAGCATATCATTTAAGAATCAACATGGGAGCATAACCCCCAATGAAGTCTCTTTTTCTAAATATAGGTTTCTTAATTATTTTGAACCAGGCAACTGAGATAATCTCACGGGCTTTAATAAAGAAAAACAAGCAGGTTTAACTATTGGAAACAAGAGTAGATGAAGAAAGGGGTATGGCATATCATTTCAAACCTGAGCCCGGGGAGAGAAATTTCATTTGCATATTTGCAAGCACACTGTGAGAGCTGAAGTCTGAAAGGGAGAGACAGAGAGAGATGCAGTGGACAAAAATACAGACAAATTAAAAGACACAGACAGATGGACAGACAGACAGAGGGGGACATGCGGAGGAGGATCGCAGAGAGAGAGAGAGAGAGAGAGAGAGAGAGAGAGAGAGAGAGAGAGAGAGAGAGAGAGAGGAGAGAGAGATGAACCTTGTTCTCCTGCTGCTTCCACCCATGCCTGTGCTCCATAATGACACAGCACTGGCCATCTAATGACACAGTGGAGGAGATGAGAGAAACCCAAATCTATGCGTGCACAGCAGCACAGCACTGGCTCATCACAACCTCTATACACAACTCAGAAATAGTATTCATACCAGTGCATAAGAGAAAAAAAAAAACTAACCAAGAGCTAAAGTTGCCAAGAGAAAAATTCTACCTGGCAAACCATCTGTAAACTCAATGATATCAACGTTTATTCAGTTTAATTAATTGGACAGCAAGCAAATACACGCATTATGCCTTTGCAATATATATATGATATTAAAACATATTAAACAAAGCTATGACTTAGAATAATTTAAGCTAAACAAATAATCATGAATATGGACTTTACTACCAGGTCTTTACTGTGGAATGTGGATCGCTGTGTAATGAATGTCCTGGCATTTATTTCTCAAATCTTTTATATTGTACAGACTGGAAAAGGCAAGATGAACGAAAATATTTTTAAGCTATAAAGGTAGACTGACATGAATGCTCTAGCGGAAATGTTATTTCTAAAGAAGCTATTTCCAACCCATTGAAAGAAATATGTGGCCTCTGCAATACTATTCAGTGGAAAATTGCTGCTGTCCAGTTTTAAGTATATTACTCAGCATATTGCACTGCTTATGATGAATGGGTTAATAGGGGATAACCGAGGACACAGATAAAATAGTAAAGACTGGAAAAGGCAGACAGAGACATACAGTAATACTATACAAAAACTACAAATGAGGACAAGGGAAATTCAGTGGAATGACATGAGGCAAATAAATTGCGCATCACCATGGGGTCGCAGCTTAAAGGAGGCAAGATGTACACTGCTTCTTTCAACCAATAGGTGACAGGACAGCTTGTCCCTGACCCAGAAACACAACCATCATGCACAAAAAAGTGTGTTGATGGCAGGTGGAGTAGAATATAAAAGAAAAGGAAATGAAAAATGAGAATAAATGGGCATATGTCTTGTAGAGAAAGATCCTTTTCTTGTTGAAAGGCCCTTTTTTCTGTGAAGGCTGACAGTGAACAAGTTAATGTGTCAGATGTCAGATGAAGCAAAAAAACATCAAATGTTTTAAATAGCGCTCATCACTGACACGAAAATTGATTCTAATACCAATAACTTAATGATGGCTGAGGCTTTTAAAGATGCTTGTCTCTTTATCTGTGTGTAACCAAAGGAGAGAACCAACCAATCTGTCGTGACCAATTTATCTGCTATTTCATCTTCTGTGTACACGTGTGTCGCCTCCAACAATCACTCCATCTCTAACCTCAGTAGCCTGGGCAAAGCGCAGCAGGAAAATGACAGTCATCATTTACAAGAAATTTGTAATGTATCCCACAGTTAGTGACAGTAAGTAAACGTGCGCTGTAGCTTTTATTCAGAGCCATTTCCTGAACAACCTCTGGGTTCCCGTGAAGTAAAACTTTCCATACATCATCAGCGGAAGTGCTCTAGCCATTCCTCCCCCATCCTGCTCCCTGACATAACCAGCCTTGCCTCATCCTTTCCTGAAATGATCAATCACTACTTATTACTAATAGGAGGATCTGTTGACACATTAATGTATTCCCCTTTGTTTACCTGAAGGAGAAACAAAACAGACAGAAGACAAAACGTTCCCCTTAACTGATGAATTCCCAGAAAAGCCCTACATGGGCCAAAAAACACCCATTCATCCCTCCTACATATAAGATGGCTTGAATTGGTACACAACTCTATTAAAAGCCATCCAATGATATCCTGTCTCTCTGTCCCTTCAGATTACATTAGCCTCAGATGTGCTCAGATATTTCAGATTTGATGGAACCCGCATGAGATATCAGTCACTTTCCAAGGCCATCTTCAAATCATGGCTTTGAAGATGACATGCACAACGCACATGGAGTGAAACATGAGAGGAGTCATTTCTACCGCCTGTCCCTGGTGTCTCCGGGGCTGCGCATATTTGAAAGACAACTCCTGTGGTATATTAAGATAACTCAGTTTGGGAATAGGGGAGCTGCGATCAGTGGACAAATGTGTTTGTGATACCCTACAACAGCACTCTGCCCACTCTAATGCCAAGAGCAACGCTGAACGCCACAAGAGCCCAAAAGTGCTCAAAAACATGCTAGTCAGCCCTGATGGCTGCGTTAGTATCCACAGCAGGAAGGCTCCCAAGTGTTGACAGTGCTCGTCTAACCGAAGGGCTGGTTTGGGTATTCAGTATCTGACTTATTAAAGCCCAGTGGTGGCAGAAAATCGCTAAAAATTAAAGAATCATGAGTCTAGATGACTATCTAAGACATGCCCAGTACTGACTCTGTTTTCTCCATAGCCTTGGGCTATGGCTACTGTCAACGATAACAATGAGAAAGGACACAGCTAATGTATAAATAAATCCAATAGGCTTCTGTATCTTTACTGTATATATATATATATATACACATATATTCCAGGTCAGCTACACCTTGCCACAGGATGAAGGGGTTGCCGGACTAATAGGGAAAAATAATCAAATTTAATAAAGTCTGACTGCATGGCCAAACTGAAGTGTCTCTAAGTCTGCCTTCAGGTAATGTCTTCTCTGTACTGTACACAGCCTTCTCAGAGAGAGAGAGAGAGCAGCGGCTCACGTTCACCAGGAATCGTGTGCACAATATTCTTTGCCACAGGATGAAGCTCGGGCCGTATATGAGCCCTCCATCCTCCCACCATGCCCCCTCCCTTCTTCCCAAACAGTCCTATCTTTAACGTTCAGCTTTACTGGCAACCTTTCCTCTTCACCAGTATAAATTAGGATCTATCTTGTTCTTTTTAATCAATAGGAAGGGACTGTTGTCAGACCTAAGGCTTTGGTTTTATAACCCTACCCCACGCTAGGCTGATGCAGAGCCCCCGCCAATTAATTTTCATTAGCAACTGATTGTTTTCAAGTTAACTCTAGATGTTTACCGGCAGAGTAATGTGCAGGGCTGTGAGGATGTGCACGGCAGTCATGAAAGAAGTTATGAGGTCTGCCTGCTCCCTCATCATCCCTTCTCTCTCACTCCATTTCAAAACTGCTAAAATCACCTTTTGACTGAGTGACTCTTCTTTTCATACAAGCCATCTGTATTGCTAATAACCTCCCTCCGTGGCAGCGCTGGCTCTGCAGATATGATGCATAATACATCCTAGGATTCTACAATTCCTGACAGAGATTTATATCAGCTTTCTAAACGCTAATGACATGACATGAACTTTGAAAGTCTCCCTAGAGGACTCTGGTGTCCACCTTAGAGTGAAGTCAAAGCACAGTAAAACTGGTGCGAACATTGACAATATTGATGGATCATGCTGTACACTGGCCTTACTACATTAAGGCTGGACTGGAAGGATTAAAATAGGAGGCAAATGGTGCAGGAGCATGGCAAGAAAGGATGGCAGAGGGTAGTGGAGACAGAGATTGATTGAGGATTGATGTGGAGGCGACAGTCAATAAGAGATTGTTTTAAGGACAAAAGACTGTCATTTGTATGGTAATCCTGGACTCAGAGGAAAGCTCCCGCTGAGCCTGTCTATTGTGGAGCAATGGAGACTGTTCTATTTCATTTCACTTCTTGCAAATTATACATACAAGTGGAGCTATACTGAGAATCATGTGCATGTTTGTAGGCTGGTATGAGCATGGCATCGATTTTGAGAAGAATGGTATATTGCTCTGCATTGTTGGAATACTGTAACTGCTATGCATTAGGCCAGAAAATGAATTCTTTCGGATCTTTTGCATATCTTAAAATGTATAAAGAAGTTCCTTCGTCAACAGTAAGTGCTGAGGATAGGATGATAAGAGAATATGTGTGTAAGACAGAGAGAAAAAGAAGCTTAACAGATTTAACCTGGTTGCAATAAGATTTACAGACAGCCGCTTCGACTGGTAAAATCCTTATCATCAGCCTGCAAAAGATCTGTATTTAATTGTTTAGTCATTTGGCATTTCCATGAAAACAGAAGCCTCTGACTCACTGCCAGGAAACATAACTGGTGTTGGTGTAATCAGAACAGTGGCATTAAAATGTTCCTACTTCTCTGTCCTTGGCACATTTCCTTAACGGCAGGACACACTTTCACGTACTGATCAATTACCAGGCACAACCTTGTTTGAAGTCGAAGGAACCAAACAGATGATAATTGGCTTTTGTAGCCAAACTTTCAACTGCAGACCCTTATTCAAATTCTGCTTGAGAGAGGGGCTTGTTTCAGTCTGTACAGAGAAAACTGAGCAAAAGATTTTTTTAGTTTGCTGGGTTTTCAAAGACAAAGTCTAATATGTTTGCAATTTTGTGCGTTTTTGCCAAATCTTGTTTCAAGATAAAGAGCAGTGTCAAATAAAAGTGTAAAATATTCATGAATATACACATGAATGCCACAAACCACAGCACCCTAGGACATAGGCCCACTAAAAAATGCAAACACTGTCTGAGGTAAAATGAAAAGAAAAGACAAGGAGACACTTATGGTTCCAGCAACTCTACATCGGAGGAAAGGAGATCCCTATGTGTGAAATAAATTATCAAATCAATTCCCATCAAAATCTGGCCTTGAGAGCATTTCAGTGGCTCCAACAAAATGCATTCCACTGACTTACAAGAGAGCTCTTGAGAAGGAGAAAAGCATGGTATTGGATGCACTTCAATCAGATGCTTGGGGGGGGCACAATGGACACACACACACACACACACACACACACACATACGCACCCAGAGGGAGAAGACGACGTGCCACAGAGGGTAACAGAAGTGGACTCAGTAATGTATGTTTTCCCAGAGTGCAACCATATGTGTCGAGGGGATAAGTTATGCGTACACATGTTGACATTCTGCAGTGTGAGAGTATGTTTGCACTGGGATGTGGTCATACTGTATGGAGCCATCTGTGCACCTGCGCCCAGTGGGAGCGTCTGCCTTTTTTGGTGGCGGGGGGCGGGGGGGCTTGTTAGTTAAAGGCTACTCCTGGATTAATGGACCATGGCAGACAAACTCTGTGTGATCCAGCCATAATTAAGCTTTCTGTCACTATCAATCAGAGCTCTCGTTTTCCATCCAATCAGTCCATTTTATTGCGGCTAATACTCCCTGGGCACTGAGATCAACATCTAGACCCTCTGACGGTTGCTGTTTCTCTATCTCATAAGTTTTCTCAATGTTGGTATATGAGAGCATGTGTACACACAGATGCGCAGTCACACTTCAGATGTTCAAAGGGCTAAATTTCTACTAAGCATGATACAAATGCCCATAATTAGGCTCTACCTGTGAAACAGGCATGTTAGCCCTGAACATTGCAGCTTTGCAGTGTGACTAAATATAGGTAATGCAGGCCTACAGAGCCCACACAGGTTTAATTGGAACCTCAGTGCCTTTAAGGTGATTGGCACCATCATATCCCTGAAAACACCATTCCACATCATGTGTTTAGAGGGTATTATGGCATATCTGTGGCACTGACACATAGTCCTTTACAATGGTCTGAGCAGCCTGCAGTCCAACCAAATAAAGGTGAGGTCATCCACCGTGTTGTCAGCTCCTTTTGTTTTTGATGACGAGGAATATAAAAATGAGCTTCCAAGAAAGAAGCATCACTGAACCACTGTAATCAGGTGACTGAGATCACACTGTACTCTGGTTTGGAAACATTAGTCCTTGGGCAATAACCTACAAATTACAAGAGGCTAGAGGAGTACAACTAGAGTCAGCAGGCCTGTTTAGGCTCCAGCTGTGCAAAGCAAGAATTTTTGAGTGGTCAGGAATACAGAAACAAGATAAAATAAAAGGATAACACTGAGTGATTTATTATACATACTTTCAATAGTATCATTATTAAGAGACTATGTCACTATAGAAAATGCCATGCAAAGTATAGTAGCAGTGGCTCTGTTATGTGGCAATTGCAATTGGCAATTGCTATACTTGTTTTAGTCACCTCTTCCATGCTTTGGGTGGCAAATTTCCCCAATTATCTGATTCGAAACACCCACTCAAGTCCACAAGCAGTTTGGACCTCATTTCCACCTAGCAACAGGAGGCACCACGCATGAAATGAAGGTTAAGATTTTCCATTAGACAGCATCATGAAAAAGTCAAATTAAGCAAATGCATATCATATAGCACGTCAGCTCTAGAGCCCTGTAAATGGAGTGTAAGCAGAGGTTAATTGCAAGTTACTGAGGGCACCCTCTTGAAATTGCCTGTTCAGGAGGCAGATGGTTCACTGTAAACCTCAGGAGTTATGGCATGAGGAGTAACATAAACATGCTCACCTTCTATATTTATAGGTCTATTCTTCCTTCCTGGTGGTAACCACCACAGATTTTTGATGTTTCAACTGTATGGAATTTTTTAATACATATTCCTGAAGTAATATGTAGTCTCCCCAACTCTTCTGAGTATTTTGCTCTTTATGTGGACCAGTTGTAGTTTGCTTTTTGGAATTGTATTTGCAGTATTAGCAACAGTAGATTCTGCGCACACAGGAGAACGAGTAAACCTGTTGCAGCATCTACAGCAGAGCTGATAGGATGAATAATAGTAAAATACCCCAACACATTATTACACCCGAATACACGACGTGACAGAGAGATATTGCAAATGCAAAAGAAATGGGTACTTTTTAGACATGAAGATATGGTGCTCTCATGGCGCACAGATGCGCCACGGATTCAGTGCGCCGTGCGTAAACGGTGCAAGTAGCTGCATCCTTACCTGTCGTCGGTCTGCCAGTCACCGAGCAACAGGTCTCGGAACCGGTACCGAGGGGGCAGCGGGAGCACCTCCTTCTCGAGTTCGACCATGTTCTTCCTCCTCAGATCCCAGAGACGGAGACAGATATCACTGCAAACCGCACCTCCACAATGAGGAGGTGGACCCCCCCAAATCCAACTCCGTTCCGCTTGCCTCCGCTATTCAAAGCGTAGATTAATGAGGAACACATTGATACACCTCATGGTATCGTCTTCGACCTCCCTCCTAAACAGATTCTTTTTTAAAAAAATCGACTTCGCTCTTTTCTGGCACCCGTCACAACGGAGCTCTACTTTTCTCCCAGGCGAGGCAACAGGTCGAGAATGTTCATCCGTCGGTGCGTAGGGGAGGCTCCACTCTTACTGTGACAGCTGGAGAGCAACTGGTTGTCTCTCTCGACAACGGCATCCTCCCTGCCTGAGCTCCGCATGGACGCACTGGCTGCAAATGTGCATCCAGCCGTGCTTTAATATTGTACTGATGCGACGACTTTTTGTTTCAGGATTAACAAAAAAAAGCAACAGTTGGAAAAGAATGATAATAAAACATAAATCTAGAATAATGAACAATGCATGCTCTCCATCATCATTCGCGCTGCGGTATGAGCAAAAATACTGTTCTCTGTAATCCTGAATGGTAATAAAACTGTCACACATGCACACGTGATCCCCCCCACAAGTGTCTATCATACTTCTGTGGAGACCTGCGCGCGTCTCAGTCGTGCCTGCAGCGGCGCTTGCGTATATTTTTCATTTCTGCATAGAGGGCTGTGGATTTTTCTCATTTTGCAAATATTATGGGCTTGTTGTTCCCTTTAGAGTCACTTTAAGGAAGCACATCAAGCATGCCTGAAATTGTTTCACTCAAAGATTATGTTAACGCATCCCATGCTTTTAGTGCAAAGCTTTGGTCGTGCACATTTTCATTTACACTTAACACGATTTTGCACGGCTTGCCAACAGAGCTCTGAGTGCTGTTCTCTCACTCAGCAACCATATGCTAAATATACTCAAAATACACGGTACAGGCAGAAGGGAACAAGCTCTTCTCACGAAAAAGAATCCCATAAGATATTGAAAAAGACAATCATCATATTCAAAACTAGAAGTTGATGTGGATGTGGGCTATAAGGTAAAACACAAAAGCTCACTATAGGGAATTACTATCATCATTGCACATTTTTCCTGATGCGTTTTTCCTCAGCTCATATCATGACTATCAGAACACCTGCAGTGAGGGGTATAACCACTCGTAAAGTGCCCTCATTATGCATCAAAACCCGCCATTTTGCACTACACTGCATGTGCTGGGTATTAGTTTGGCTGCCACTCAGCGCATGTCACAGGCTTAATCTCGTTGAGCCCGTGGTCACAACAGCGGCGGTAATGAAATTCAAACGCGGTGCTTAAGTCGACCGTTGACTCAAAGCCACAGTCAACAGGTGTTATTCAAATTAACTTCCATTGATTAATATTAATAGCGCACAAATGAGCCTTAATAAACCAGCACCTCTGTAGGCTCCAAACAAAACCTTCACTCTGAGGGTCAAAAGGGATTTCTGCCTGTTGAATTGATGAGAAGAGCAACAATGGATCTCAGGAATAATTTGATACAATTAGATAGATGCAGAATTTGGATTGTGGATAATTTTATTGTCAGTGCTTTGTACCCCCCAAGCCCCTCCGCCCCCCCTTCATTTTTTAAAAATTTCTCATACTCCTAATCCAACTGTGACGATATCCTATTTTTACTCTGAGACAGCTGAACTTCTGTTTGCTCTGTTAGGAATTTTGTCCTGCATATCATTCACTTTCACTGTCACTGGTTTTGTCTATTTTTGCCCTCTGGTGGCCATCATGACACAAGCGCATGATCTGTGTGTGATCAAACAAGTGGCAACTACTGGACAGTGAGTATACAGGTTAAAACACCGGAATATATTCTCATTTATGAATATCATGCGTTTCGTAAAAATGAAATACCTCTGCTATATGACTACATACAAAAAACAAACTGTAAAGAGGCTGACAGGAGGGCAAAACATTTCATTTCAAGTGGGTGGGCTTAGCTTTGTAGCCATGGTAACAACAAAAAGTGTCTGAGCATATCAGAGGAGATAGTTCATGTGTTTCAAACCTCATTTAAACCCCATTCAGTGTCACATTATCATAATGTGTACTCTGAGGACAATTTGCAGAGGCTGAGTAAAGAAGGTTGTTGTAAAAGACAATTGGGCTTTATTCCTTTAGATCAAAAGTCATTTTCTTCACCACCTACAAAACAGGAGACGCAAATAGTATGCAAGTATGTATGAACATAGAGTAGAAAACATTCATCCATTAAAAAATTTAAAAGACATAAAAAGCTTTCAGTCACTGTTTGACATTTAGTCCCATTCATGGAGTAAAACTGTTTCCGTTTAAACTCTATTCCAGTGTAACATTGACGGAGGCCAGAGCGTCCACAGCCCAGCTGGGGTACTGGTCACGCGATGGGAACATTTGCTTCATGAACGTCCGTATGAACTCAGGGAAGCGATCCTCCACAATGCTCTGTCTCACAGAGCGCATCAGGGTGAGCTGCAAAGACATTGGACACACTTCATTGATTTGGTAATGTCACAGCAACACAGCAAGTTTGTGCAATTTTGGGGTACAGAGAGTATTGAAGGATTTAATTGCCGTGACTGCAGCAAAGACAAAAATCACATTTGTAAAGTTCAACACTTCTTGTCATATTCCTGTTCAGAGAAATTAGACGTTGAAACTCATTATGATGATATGTGGCACTCACACAGGAAACTAATGATCCAATAAAACTTGTGCCGTAAGGGTTTTTCAGATATATCAGCCCCTTTACAGCAAATGAAGAGATAATTAAAAAAAACAATAATACTGCAGTAATCTGAAGTAAACAAATTTAAAGGTAAATGTCAAAACAATATGTAATTGTTTTGATGTTTTTAAAATCACTTTAACACTTATCCTCTCTCCCTCATTTCCTGCACTTTCACTGCAACTCTCAAATAAAAGGCATAACCTGTCTCGATTAATAATAAGAAAAATGGGTGCAACGAAAACAGTTTTGTTCCAGTCAGTTCCAGAGGCAAAGGACCCTATTTTTGTAAGCAATTATTTGATGTTTTGATTAACCTCAACTTTGGCGTCACGCAATCTGCTAAAAGACCTTGAGCACTCACCTGGTAGGCAATGTTATGGATGGTGATGTGATGCATGGCTGCGGTGTCACTCTTAAACAGAGCATGCAGGTAAGCTCGACTGTGTCTGAAAAAGAAAACAGGTGTCTGATTTATGTACTACCTCCAGCAAAAACAGTTTTACAAAATGCCTGAGCAACCAGCAGCATTCACTGCCAACAAACTGCAGCACTGGCAAAATATAACCATCCACATTTAGAGCGTCCTTCTTCCATAACTCACTATTTCAGCCTTGTAAGTAATTATTAAGAATAGCTATACATCTATTAAACATTATTTTTAGATATTATATTATGAAAATACATTAATCATGAACTTAAACACTGAGAAAAATAGATTAGAGTAGGCTTTGATCACCAAAGCACCACTTCTTTAGAAGTAATTCAGTACTCTGCCAGAAAGTCTACACAGGGTTGTCTTGGGCATGACGGTGCTTTATAATCTTTTATTTCTGGACTGAGAGAAAAATGTTTTGACAAACCACGGAGGAGCATACAGGACTTTTTAACGTGAGTCCAACGGCCAAGTTGACCCGAGGACCTGTTGCTTGTTCTCAACTCACCTCTTGCAAGTGGGACACTGGCAGTCGGGGTCTATGGGCTGGAAGTCCTTGGCATACTGCTTATGTTTTACCTGGAGAGATCCCCAAGGCACCAAGGCAGAGCCAAACCTCTGAGGGAAAAGAAACACAGTTGAAATCAGTTATTGATACAGAATTAGAACTGTGATGATTTAATGGTGTTTTTCAGTCTGTGAGGTAGAGAGAGCTTACTGCAGTGCGGGTGGGGAACACGCAGTCAAACATATCACATCCCAGAGCGACGCACACCACCAAATCCACGGCATACCTGTGGCATGTGAAGGATCCCACAAATTCTTATGTCAGTTAAAAATGTCATAACTAACGAAATAGCCCAGGTTTCATCAGGAAATCTGCTGCACGCAGGCAAACCTACCCCACGCCCATGAGATATCGGGGCTTTTCTCGTGGCAGGTGGTCAGTGCTCAGCGTCACCATCCGCCAGAAGTCGTCCTTCTCCTCTCCTCCACTCAGGCCTCCGATGGCAAAACCAGGAACATCGCGCTGAGTCATTGCTGCGAGGAGGGGATAAGATATCTAAAGTGTAAATTTGAACCCCCATACTCGTCTCACAGTCAAACCGATGTGTGAGAATTTCTGTTGTGGTTGCCAAGATGCAGTTTGCTGATGCTGCCTCCTACCAGTTTGATTCACACGCAGAAGCTTATTCACACACATAGATACATGAAGTGGGGAACTTGTCAGTTACCAGTATACGGGGACAGAGGTAGGTAATCAAAAGTGGAAAAAGCATTGACAGCAGAGCAGCGTTGTTTTCACCTTCTAGACAAGCCTTTCGCAGGTTTGCATTCAGCCCTCCCTGTATAATGGCAAAAAGGTTCTGTTTTTCTGGATTTTTATTAGCTGCTATGCAGCGGTCCAACCAGCGAATGGATCTGTGCATGGCCTCCTCCACCCGTGGTCCCGTCACAGTGCTGCTGACCACGTCATCCAGCTGCATCATGATGTCCGAACCTGGGGAAACACAGAGAAACACGGCGATGTTAACCACTGGGAAACTGAAGGGAAGGTGCAAGCCTTTGTTACTTAGTGCTTACTCAAATGATTTTACTCCATACAGACCCAGACTGTTCTGTATGCTGATGGATTTCTCAGGACTTAGGAGGATCTCTTTGCCATCATAGGGGGACTTGAACTTAACCCCTTCCTCTGTGACTTCTGAGAGTTCAACCAGGGACACCATTTGAAACCCTCCACTGTCCTGTAAGAATAGGCAAGTGAAATAAAAGATTTCAGCACAATATCAATTCTTGCTGTTCGTTGGAGATATAAAAAAAAAAATCTCAAACTTTCTTCAGGTTTTTCATCTATAATTGACTTTATACGGGTAAGCCACACTCACGGTTAAAAGATTTCTCCTCCAGTTCATGAACCCATGTAAACCATTGGCTTTTTCAATTAAATCGGGTCCCTGGATGCAAAAGATATGAAATGCAAAAACACATTTACTAAAGACCAATCAATTATAAGAAAAACGGGACTTATACTATTGTAGTGAAGCCTACCGGTCTCATGCCCAAGTGGTATGTGTTCCCAAGACAAATTTGACATCCAAGACCCTCCAGCTGATCCACAGTGATCCCCTTCAGAGTCCCCTGAGTGCCAACAGGCATAAAAACCGGGGTACTGACGGCGCAGTGTGGCAGTATGAGATCACACGCTCTTGCTTTTGTCACCGAGCATTCAGCAACGATTTTCAAGGTAAGGGAGAAGATGCCGACCGAGCTTCCTTTAGGGACATGAGGTTTTCTGGAGTGTTTGTAGCAGCACCACACTCTACAGTCGCAGCCATGTTGCAGTGGACATGTGACGTAAAGCGGCGTCAACTGGCAGTCACGTTTGGCCAATCTGAAAGCAGCGATTTGATCAGAGTGAAGAGCACGCCTTTCAGCCATTCAATCAGAAGCCGAGTTTTGACGGAGACGCAGCCGAATTAGCCAATAGGCCAGAAGGTTTCTCAGACAAGAGGCGGGGCTATAGACACCGGTTTCGATCGGATGTCGTCTCCTCTGACCGGATGGTGTTTGTGTAAAGGAAGTTTTGTTTTGCGAGTTTTCCGTCCGTTTCGACTGACCGAGTATTAAATTACTGCACCTAAAAGAACACGAAATGATATCAGGGTGAATTCCGTTATCGGCGAGCCACCCAAGTGTTCTAGAGGGGGTACAAGCCCGAGCTGTTGGAAGCGGCGGAACTCAACAGAGTAACCCGAGAGCACCTAGTTGCTAAGCTAACGACACCTAGCTTGTTATAGCGGCTAGCGTTAGCTTGTGGTCTACGTTGTGTTGAGGGGGCTCTCTGAGCTAACGAAGCCATGGGGAACCGGGGCATGGAAGACCTGATTCCCCTGATCAACAAGCTTCAGGACGCTTTCAGTTCCATTGGCCAGAGTTGCAATTTAGACCTTCCTCAGATTGCCGTGGTCGGTGGACAGAGCGCTGGTAAAAGCTCAGTTTTGGAAAATTTTGTTGGCAGGTAAGTGAGAACGGTTATCTTAACGAAGTTAACCGTTACATTTGCTTTATACCTTATGTTGTTCATCTGGCGTATTATTCGAAAACTGCTTTCGATTATCCACCATGTACTATAGGTGTAGAAATGCTATATGCCATAAAGCTGAGCTAACGTTAGTTCCTCTCGAAGTACGTAACGTCAATATTAAGTTACGCACTCGTCGTAAAGCTGCTCTGACAGTGTAGGTTGGCTGCAGGTTCAATAACTTGACGTAGATACCCCTTTACGTTGCAAATTTGTGGGTCAGCCTTAGAGCTTAATATAAATGGGAAAAATGTTTTGAACATGACATTAATTAAGGTTTATGTCAGTAAAGTGCGCATTGTGGCAGATTATCTTGTTTTGCCGTCGGACTATTTGGCATTAGTTCTCAATGGAAAGTCTTTTCCTATGGCTCTATTTACAATTCCGGACCACACCCAGAAAGTCCTACAGGATTTGCATTCACCAGTAATTATTATTTTGCCTGTAGCTGAGCTTTAATGGATCACATGGGAGCTTGTCGTTTGATTGGCATGCCTATTCTTTTAGATGTGGGAATGTTATTGGGAAGGCCAATGCAGTAAAGGTAGAGCCAACTGTCTCCTTTTACGGATGTGGATTTTTGCAGCTGGATTTTTTTCCTCAAGCACATTTGGTCTTAATTCATCGCTTTGATCTCAAAGCAAACCGTCTCTCTTCAAATTTTGACAAACAGCAGAATCACAACTGCAGCAGACACAACTTCCTTTACCATCTTCCTCTTTTGCACGTTTGGTGTTGTTCCTTTAGAAATGAGAGGAACAGGCTCCTCTGTCTAACGTTCACTTTGGTGTGAAGGTTAAGCTGCAGTGTCTCTCAACAGGCCGGTCCTGTTGTCCTCTCCCACATCAGCAGTGAGTGAGATCACCTAACAGATAAAGAAACAAAACAAGATTGCTGCAAAGGAGCTTGTTTAGCAGGTTTCCACCTCATTGAGAGACACCCAGTGTGTGTGTGTGTGTGTGTGTGTGTGTAACCCAACCCACCCATGCATCGAGCAATCGAGCGGCAGGCCAGCCGGCAGGGAAGAGGAAGTAGATTGGCTATTAAGATGGCATGCAGACAGGCTTTTCGTTGTAAACACACTGGCGAGAGCGTGTTGTAACTGCTCTCAGGCAGGAACACACAGGCAGATTACACTACGACTCGGTGCACATTCATCTAGATGAGTGGGACTTTGCCCTGTGAGAGCACTTGACACCTATCAGCCGTAATCAACATAAAACATTTCATGGCGCCCTCAGCTACTGCCTGGGCGGGCATCCGCCTTCTGCCTGTTGACGGGACTAATGTATCCCTTCGCTGACAAAAGGTACACAAGCACCGTACTAATACGCTGTGGCATGGGAACACGTGTATGTGCTCATCCTATCGTGAAGTGTACGAGGAGCGGCTGCTGCCGTGCAGGTGAGCTTGAGGGCAGTCGAGGTGGAAGAGCAGTTGTCAAACTTGTAGCTACAAGGTCGAGTCTTACTTCAACCTGGAAGGGCCGGGGTTGCGCACGGCTATAGCAAAAAGGCGTGTTCACGTAGAGGTGACTCATTGTTGATCTTAGGGTTTGTTTGAGCTCGGCAGCGGGCAATACGTAAACCCTTTACCCTCTCCTCTGTTACACCAAACTGTGAGCGTCTGGTCTCACGGGGTAATTGATTTTTTAAAATTCTCTGTGTAGACAGCAGACTTTAACCATGAGCGCCGCGCCAGTGTTACTGTCAGTCACGGTTGCTCTTTGGTCTCCCCTGCCGGCTGAGGGTTTCTGACGTCGTGATTTCGTCGCCGTGTGTGTGAAAGGCTTGGCTCCATCTCCGCGTCCCCGGACATGAAAGTAATCCCTCTTTCCCTTTCTGCGGCACCAGCGACAATAGAGACGGAGTCGCTCAGTGCTGGGAAGAGTCACATTTCAGCCCGTGGACCGTATGATTCACGGTGCACAAGCGCTCCTCCCCTCCCCGTCTCCCGCTTCAACTCTGTGCTGATGTCACTATCCGACGGGTGCCAAGTGACTAAACTTACTGTTTCGCCCTCTCTTTTCCTGGCGAATGATCAGCCATTACCATCTGCATGTCTGCCTTTGCTCATCGCACTCTCATTACCACGTGGCACATTAAGTTTCTGCTCTGCGTTTTCTGGCCGTGATGGAGTGGGGGTGGGGTGGGGGGGTGAGTGGAGGGGGGCAGACCGCATACGGCCATGTTGTTGCTGTCGGCCTCTCTGTCGTGGCGCTGTCCTGATTTTCAGCCCGGGCGGGTCTGGTGGGTTTGTGGTCGCTGGCTGCTCCACGCGGCCCGTCAGGTGGACTCGAAGCGATCCTCTGGGTCTCTCCAGGTGGAGCAGACCAGCTGGTCTAATAAAAATCGCTGCAGGCATGGCGCCCTCGAGTATTTACCAAATGTTTGTGTCCTTTGTAGGCGTGTGGGTGTGTGTGTTGTTGCCTTGTTTAGGTTTGCATCAAGACGGCTGCGTAAGAATCTGCCGCACATTATAGCGACAAGCGTAAAACGTGCGTGTTTCGGACCAGCTGAGCCTCGCTCTCGACAGGTGACCCGTTGATCTAATAATAGTACGAATAATAACAATGGCTGCATTCCATTTAGGTGTGTCCATGCCATGGTGCTGTTACGGTGCGTGCTGTTTCACCACCCAGGATAACTGACACTGCATGGACCCGTGTTATTTCTACGATAAGTCAACGTAACCGGTGTAGATGGGGTCCGGGCACTTACCTGTCTCATTTATCTGAACCCTACAGTGTTACTTTAATGGTTGTCCTGCAGTTTAATGCATGCTTTTTGAGATCACAATTAACCCGCAGTTATAAATTCGCATCAGGCTAGTGCTGATTATCGATTTTTTTTTTTTTTTTTTTTTACGAGAGACTGCTTTCAGATCAAAAGTGACGCATCAATATATAGAGCGCACTGGAGAGAAATTCAGCTGCAAGAGGTGCTGACTCCTTTTACCTCCCCTGCCTTCCCACGAACATATTCATACTCCTCCGTCTAAAAAGAAGGAGCATGCTAATTGAGCGGCAGACTCTCACGTGATCTTTTAAAACTGAGGCTCCGACCCAGAGGAGAGACGTCATATCTTGCTCTGCAAGCTGGCCTGGGTGGAGGTTGTTATCAGATCTGTGTCAAGCGGAGCACCGAGGAACCAGTTATTCTTTTTGAACTATATCTGACAGCCTTGCTCCAACAGCATGCAAACGGCGATGGCAATGTCTGAACGCGCGTGCGTGTAGCACCGTGGACGTCCCTGAGAGGAAGAGGTGCTGACAGCTGAGAGCGAAGGGACCCCCCCCCGGCATCTGGGTTTTGTGAAGTGCATTGCAGTGGCATGGCTGCCCAGCGATGCCTCTTGGTACCCACAGAGACGGACTCAGGCGCGGGAATGCGGGTAGCCATAATTACACGTTCGACGCCGCACCGCAGACCCAGGGGATGCGTCCCGCCGAACCACAAACACATTTTCCTGTACTCGACCCTCCATAGAGAGGAGTTTCACACACTGGTTTCCATGTTAGAGACTCCCCCGCCAGGCCCTGGGTAGACCGGAGGAAAGGGAGGATCAGCTGGCTCCTCGGAGTTGCTCTGCCTGCTCGTCATAGGCGGAGGCTGTCAGAGCGGCTGGGGCGGGTGGGGGCTGGCCCGCTTGTTCTCTCTCCCCGCCCGGCTCGCCTCTCGCTTTTTGCTTTCTCTCTCATCGGTTGGAGGGAGGCCCGCAGACCAATGCTTTCCGCTCGGCCCTCCATAATGCATGAAGTGACAGACAATCTGCTCCGCCTCGTCCATCATTTACAACGCATCAATTATAGAATCCTGGCCACTTGCTTCCTTTTTCAATATGCCACTGCTGTTTAGGCGGCCAGTGCAATTCTGTCTTTGCGGGGGAGCATTTTTTTCCCTTTATCAAACCCAATATCTTTGCGCACGTTTTCGCGTAGCCTTCATCGGCGCTATCTTCCATTGTTTTGACTCTTCAACCAGCTGCCACTTGTTGAGCTAGCGTGGCCACATTCAGTGAGAGTCACCTGTAACCGGAGAGACGCGTCGGTACGTTTTCTCAAAGAGGTCAGCCTCGCCGTGAGCTCTGAACAGCACCCGACCGCATCCGCTCTCGTTTGGCCTTCCTCTCCCCTCAGCCCATAGCGGTCCACCCCACATCCCCACCTGCCCCCCCCCTCCTCATCTAGAGCTTTCTATGCTGTTGCCTGTGTGAACAACCGCCCGCGCGCCCCCACATTGTGTGCGCGACACAGCACCAGCGCCGAACCGCGGACCTGCGGATTTTCGCTGATGCGAGGAACGTCCAGAATGTTCCCCGCTGTTTCCCCCCTCGGGGGGTCACGGCCTCGGACGAGCGGGTGGCACGTGCCGCGGAGGCTCCCTCTCTCTTCCCCCCCAGTCCTGTGGCTGACATATCGCTTCCAGTCCGAAGTCAGGCTGAGCAGCGCCGCCGTGCCTTCGGGGCGGGAGAGGAGAATGTGGGTTAGCGCTCAGCCCACTCCCGCTAAGACAGCTCCAGGACCGGGGCTCGGTGATTAGCACCAGATGTAGCGTGTTTGCGAAGCAGCGGAGGGGCCCTCCGAAGTGGGAGGGGCGTGCAGAAGACTGGGTGCCGGAGCGTCGTCCGTGCTCTGACTAAGCAACTTTGAGCACGCGGTGCAAAATTCCTCAGGTACCGTGTCACTTCAGCAGCAACAAACAAGCCATTTGTGCTCCAAAAAAAAAAAAATCGCATTGTGTCCTGTCGGCTGTTGTCAGCAATGCTCTGCTGCACCAATAGCAATTCGCCACTGTTTGTTTACTGTCATCTCATGCCTTGGGCAGCGCCTCACCTTGTGCGGCTAACAGCCACGACTCAAGTTTGTGGGCGAGAGCGCGAACAATGTGTCAAGCGTCGGGCCTGATGCCGAGACGCGCCTCCTGCGTCGGTTGTGTGGCGCGGCCGCCTCGGAAATTGAAAACACAGCGCGAAGATTTCGTTTTTCGTAATGTCGCTGGTGTGGCGTCATTAGCGCTGACGACAGATCTCTCAGATGTGTCTGAGTTTGCTGAGAACCGCCCCATGGGTTTTGTTTGCGTTATCAAATCAAAAGCGTCTTCTGAAACGTAGGCCGCTCAGCGTGTGATTTCAAGAATAAATAAACAAATAAATGTATTCGTATCCCTGTGAAGTCCCCGCGGGTGCCGTTAGCGTCCTGCGGGGGTTGCTCCCTCGTTCGCTCTCTGTGCCGCAGCTCCGGGACTTGCCCTTTCACGACGCTATCGTCGAAGCCCGTTCCAGCGGGAGGAGAGATGTGTTCGCATTCATAAATTAAAAATGAACCAAATTTTTTTTAATTTTATGGTGTCTCCTCATTGCGGTGGCTGTGTGTGTGTGTGCGTGCGAATTGATCTTAAAGGCTCTAATGATGAGAGAAAATGACTTTGTCACATTTGATTTGTTGTGAGACAAGTTGGAGGCGTGAAATTCCCCCTGTGCCCATCAATTTACCAGAGGGCACACAGCGAGGAAATGGACGTTGAGCGTAATGAATAATTGAACGTTCTCTCTTGTGTCCCCCCCCCCCTTACTTTCCCTCTTTCTCTGGTGTCGTTTTTTTTGTTTCTCTTTGTCCTGAACTGCCCCTGTTCTTCCCCGCATGTCCCGAACCTGGCGTTGATTCCTTTTCTTTTCGCTCCTGACAACGCCGGTGTTTTTATTTCTTTGTTCCTCCTCCTCCTCCGCCTGTCTCTCTCACCCAGGGACTTTCTTCCCCGCGGATCGGGCATTGTTACCCGCAGACCTCTCATTTTGCAGCTGGTCAACAACAAAGCAGGTGAGCGCGCCCGCTGTGTGCACAGCCACATCCCCACGTCTGGCCCCTCTGTCCCGGTGCCTCGAACTACACGGACCTGTCTAGCTATTCGCTGTGTCCGCCTCTTTTTAATTTAAGATGCTCTCTCCCCCTCCCTGCTATTTCTTCCTCTGCCCCCCCACCCCCAACCTCCATCCCCGTGCATCGCCTTCGTGCCCGTTTGTGAAGAATATGCGGAATTCCTGCACTGCAAAGGGAAGAAGTTCGTGGATTTCGATGAAGTGCGGGCGGAAATCGAGGCAGAGACCGACAGGATAACAGGCTCCAACAAGGGCATCTCTCCCATCCCTATTAACCTGAGAGTCTACTCCCCACACGGTAATGGACTTAAGTCGCATTGTGAAAACGCACACACACAAACACTTTGACCTTTGGTTTATTCAAAGTAATCTCATCAGTTGGTTGGAAAGGTTCATGGCGAGACGATGTTAATCTGTCATTTTTCCTTTAATATTTCCAGTTGTATCAGCATGTGCGTCATGTGAAATCTCTGCCACTGTCAGCCGCCCCCGGTGTACAAAAGTGGCTTTCCAGAAAGCCCTGCGCGGTTTTATCGGTACAACATGCAAAAGCTAAAAGCCAGCTTTTTTTTTTTTTTTTTGGTGACGTGTCCACTGAGCACCGTCGCCAACTTCTATTCCTCGCGGGGAATTTCCCTGTCGCATTTTCATGTTTATTTCTTTTGGTAAATTAAACACTTGTAAGTAATAAAACGTCAGAGGGCGTTCATTTTTTATTTATTTTGCTGTTGTTTACGAGGTGAAAGCACCAATTAGACTTTCACCGCGCCAAAAAAAGTCTGCCTGCTTAAGTGTCGTGCACACAAGATGAAGGCCTCCCCTCGCGACACGGACCCTCATTAACATATTAACCCGAGGCGGGTAGTGCAGATGCCTGGTGATGTTTTTTTGCAGGAAAAAACCCCAGCCACTTAAACTCGCACAGTAAGAGCACACATTGACAGCTCTATGAATATGCTGTGTGTTTTCTCAAAACTGTAATTGCCTTTATTTTCTTTTTCTGTCATAGAATGCTCTTGATTATTCCTAACATTTTGTTTGTCTCGTTTCCATCACCACCTGAGTTTCTATTCAAATGCTGCTATGGAGTTAATGATGTGTCAAATTAAAAAGGCTAAATGAAAATAAACTGCTTTGTGAGGAAAAAAAGAAATGTCGTAATGAGAACACATTACCTCAATGACAGATGATATCCGGTGGAGGAAAATGAGAATCATCTTACTTGCGTTTCTCTCTCTTTTTTTTTTTTTTTAAAACACTTCTGTTCGGGCGGTGTAGTGCTGAACCTGACCCTGATTGACCTTCCGGGAATGACTAAGGTCGCCGTCGGGGACCAGCCCCAAGACATCGAGCACCAGATCAGGGACATGCTGATGCAGTTCATCACCAAGGAGAGCTGCCTGATCCTGGCCGTCACCCCTGCCAACACTGACCTCGCCAACTCGGACGCGCTGAAGATCGCCAAGGAGGTGGACCCGCAGGGTGAGTGCGCAGCTGACTGGTCAGAAGGTGGTCCACAGTCACAACATGTACTATAAGTAGTAGGAAAGATGGCGAGGGTGATTAGGTCACAGTTACAGTTACAGGAACTCTGTGCAGGCCTGCGCACCATTGGCGTAATAACCAAACTGGACCTGATGGACGAAGGGACGGACGCGAAGGACATCCTTGAAAACAAGCTGCTGCCGCTGCGTAGAGGTGAGGCTCATGCACGCGCCCCCGCTCGTTTCAGACCCCTTCGCAGACTCTCCGATTGACTCCGGAGCGGCTGCTTTGTGTTGCTGTGCACAGGCTACATCGGCGTGGTGAACCGCAGTCAGAAAGACATCGACGGCAAGAAGGACATTCGTGCCGCCCTGGCTGCCGAGAGGAAGTTCTTCCTGTCCCACCCTGCCTACAGACATATGGCAGAGCGCATGGGCACGCCGCATCTACAGAAGACGCTCAACCAGGTCTGCCGCCAATACTCTACTATTTTAATTTCCTTTTCAGTTGTTTCAGTATTTTTGATTGATTCTCTGGAGTAATAGCACCTCCTCTGTCCGTCTGCAGCAATTGACCAATCACATCAGAGACACCCTGCCTGGCCTGCGCAGCAAGCTGCAGAGTCAGCTGCTCTCTCTGGAGAAGGAGGTGGAGGAATACAAGAACTTCCGTCCAGACGACCCGACACGCAAGACCAAGGCCCTGTTGCAGTGAGTGGATCTGAACAATCGCGCCTCATTGAAATGCATCGTGTAGTATTTGTTCCCAGCAGCCTTCATGTGTTCTTCCCTCCCGTCAGGATGGTGCAGCAGTTTGGCGTGGACTTTGAGAAGTGCATCGAGGGCTCCGGGGACCAGGTGGACACCAACGAGCTCTCGGGCGGCGCCAAGATCAACCGCATCTTTCACGAGCGCTTCCCCTTCGAGCTGGTCAAGGTCAGTGGGCACTGATGTGGTGTTTCGACCGTCGGGAAGAAAAAGGTTGAACTGTTGTCGCATCTGTTAAATTATACTGTGCGTCCCCCCCCCCCGCAGATCGTGTTTGATGAGAAGGAGCTAAGGCGAGAAATCAGTCACGCAATCAAGAACGTCCACGGTGTCAGGCAAGTAAAGTGGAGACAAAAAAAACAAAACTGACCAGACTTACAAAGCAGTCACAGAAGTCACAGAACTCAACTCGCGTTTTGTGGAAATTCTCCCGTGCCCACCTGCTTCACTCTTCTTCCCTCATCAAGGCTTTTATTCTACTATAATTCAAGTATTTATAATCCAGCCTTGACATCAAAAATTTAAAAAGTGCTAGTTCAGTGTGTTTTTTTGTTTTCTGTTATATGTGACTATTTTCTCTATTTCCCTCACCGTTCTTCTAATTCCTTTATCTCCTCATTGCAGCACCACCCACTCCTTTTCTGTTTCTGTCGAGCTGAAGCGTTCCGTTATTACGAGGTTTTGCGTTACATGTTTCTTTGTCCGCTGCGTCAGCGTGTTCCTCATTGATAACTGTTCAGCCTGTCTGATCTCCTCTGTGGCCGTGAGCCTCATTCCATTTACACCTGGCCATCTCTGGCTTTATCTGTAATCCCTGCGTCATGTGTTCAGTTTCTTTCCCTTTTGTCCGTAACCTCGGATCTCGTCAGTCACCCGTTTTGTCATTTTGAGCATCATCTGTCGAGTCATCTGTTTTGCTTTCTGTTTTTGTTTCACCTAAATATCTGTTAACTGTCCCATCTGTCTGCCGCTGTGCATCTGTCTCTCTGTGACTCCTCAGAACGGGGCTGTTCACTCCAGACCTGGCGTTTGAGGCCATCGTGAAAAAGCAGATCGTTAAGCTGAAAACGCCCTGTCTCAAATGTATCGATCTGGTCATTCAGGAGCTCATCAACACATTCAGGCAGTGCACCAACAAGGTACTGCAGGTGTCCGGCGTCTCCCGACCCGGCCGGGACGCTGGGCACGGGCGAGCGAGGGGCGTGGGCGGAGGGTGCGCTCGGCACGGAGCGCCAGGCGGCCGCCTGCTGCGACGGCGCCGCGGCGATCGGTTCAGCTTGTTGCATCTGGAAAAGGAAGCGCTCTGTGCGGCGCGCCCTCGGCCCGGCCCGGCCCCGTGTGCCCTGTGTACAGGCGGCGCTCTCGTGTTGTGGAGTGTTGTGACGGGTGACGTGTCATCATGGATATGCGATGCTGCTCACGGGGGGGGAGACTCAACCCGTCTGAGCATCTCTGCTCCAGTCTCTCCCAGACAAGCTGCGGGTCTCACAGCTCAGTGAGCATAGCCAGTAAAACATGGGTTGGGTTGGGGTGGGGGGTATGAGCTGTAAGATATAATTTAGCTTTGCATTGGACTTTATTTGGACTATATTGTTCTAGCTTTGGAGCAACTGGCTCGCCACGGATGAGGATGTGAGAAACCTGCAGCTTGTCCCTCTCCACGCCGCTTGATCTGTCTGTCGGCAACTAGAAATGACTAACTGACTCTGACTCTCTTTGTCTCTCCTCCTCCTCCTCCTCCTCCTCCTTCCTGTCTGCCCCCCCTTTCTTTTCTCTCTCTCTTCTCTTAATGTCTGCTTATCCCTACCCTCTCTCTCCCTCCCCCTCCTCCGTGCCACCACGACCCAAACGCAATCTCACCGCCGCGGCTACCTCCAGAACGGGGCTCTTCACCCCCGACCTGGCTTTCGAGGCCATAGTCAAAAAGCAGATCCTCAAACTCAAAGAGCCCAGCCTCAAATGTGTGGACCTCGTGGTGTGCGAGCTCACCGCGCTCGTCATGAAGTGTGCCGTTAAGGTAACAGGGGACGCGACTGCTGCGAGGATAGCGTGGCAAGATGGTTCTAAATATGTATCTCTGTCATCCCAGCAAAAAACACACACCCCCAACCCATTTGTGGCCGCTGTTTCAAATCTGTGTACTGTCCCGTCCCTGCAACCTTCCCACTTGTGGAAGTGTCCCCCCCCCATGCAGACCGAGCGTCGACTCGCACGGTGCTTCGGAAATTTTAAGCGCAACTTAAAATTTCCACCAGCCGCCTCCCGCACGATGCTCGACCTCAGCATCAGCTCATCTCAGTGTTCATTTTATCCACCACCACCACATTGCTCCCTCGCCCCCGCCCCGCCTGCTCTGTCAGCCCGGGCAGAGCAGACTGACCCGCACGGCAGACTGACGCTCTCCAGTCTACTCTACCGGATGGAAAGGGAGGGGATATTGCAGGGGAGGCTGACACGATACTAATAACCCATGGGCTCTTTGGGGCCAGCGGCAGACTGAATGGAGTGTTTCCATAGCAACTGCGCTCCGCTGCCATCTTGTGGACGGAGAAAAGTCGGCAAACCCAGCCGCCCTTCCCCTCTGTCTCTCCGCTCCACCTCTGCCTCACCTCATTCTTTCACTTTTCCCCTCTCATCCAGTCTTCGCTGTTCTGAAAATCCCACAGAGACCCCGCCATCAGCTGGAGATGACAGTTACAACATGCGTTGTCTTCAAATTTGGACATTCCTCACTCTGTTTTCAAATACAATCATCTTTTGACACTCAAAAGAGATTGCTCGATTTAAGACGGTGGCCAGCTTGCGGCTGCACCGCACCGATTCTCTTTTCGTCATCCCTGGCTGACCGCGAATGCCTCACCAGCTTGTAGAACAGACGGTCAATGCCTATTTGATTTTGTGTGTGTGCCTGTGTGTTGGGTTGCAGTTATTAAGTGTGGCATCGAAATGTCACTTGACTATCTCTCTCCCTTTTCTTTGTCCGTTACTTATTCTCACTTCTCACACCTGTTTCTCTCTGATACCTATCGGTAAGTCTGATTAAGCTCGTGCTCACATGCAAGTGTGTGCGTGCGTGCGTGCGTGCGTATCGCCGCTCAGTGCTGCAGTCGTGTGCTGTGTTGCCTTTCAGCTCAATTCTTACCCCAGACTGAGAGAGGAGACCGAGAGGATCGTCACCACCTACGTCCGAGAGAGAGAGGGGAAGACCAAGGACCAGGTGAGTCGATCGGGTGACGATTTAATGGACCAGTGGCTCTCGAACGCACCGACAGAGCTCAGGTCAGCCTCTGATGTAAATCACTTTCTTATGTCGGGAAAACACATCAAAGGAGTTACTACCTCCATTCGCATGTGGCCCCAGTTCAATGTTAGGTTGAAATGCTGCCGTGAGAAAGGTGCTCAGATCAAACCGCAGTTTGCAGCTTCAAGATTAGAGATCACTCAGAGGTTTCAAGAAATGACAAGACCAGGACTTGATCAAACCTCTAGGACCTCAGCCTGAGCAGTGGTAAAACACCACTGTTGTTTTCTGTAAAGTATTAAGCATTGCATTTCAGAACGCATTTCTTGATTTGGGACCAGCTCTAACTCCATACAAACCAGGACTAATGAGCGTTTTTAGGTTTTTGTAGCAACCCTTCCTGGCAGGAAGTGGAGTTATGCTCTCAGCTCCACCTAGTTTTGCAGTTTGCAGCACTGACGGTGTCCTTTCGTGTATAAAATAACTGGTATAGCTATATTATAATTCAGCCTCAAGTGTGAAACATTGGCGGTGAGACTTCCTGTGAGTGGTGATTAACTGAGAGCTCTCCATCCTAATCACGATTTTCTGCCTCTCTAATCAAGGTCCTGCTGCTGATTGACATTGAGCTGTCCTACATCAACACCAACCATGAGGACTTCATAGGCTTTGCTAAGTATGTACCGCACCCACCCACCTTTTTCTGGCCCAACTTACAGCTTGTCGCCAGTGACCCCGGTTTCCGCACAGGCATCGTGATCCCGATTAACGACATGTTGCCTCTTGTCTGAGGTGCCCTCATGATAAACTGAGAAAGGAATAGCCCCGTGACTCGCAGCCATCAGCACACACGGGAAAACCCAACCATCACCGCCAGCTTGGCCGCCGCTGCATCGGCGCATAATTCCTATAATTAGCCACACGCCGCAAGCTGCGGTGCATCGGTGTGATGTAGCATGCCAATTAGTGATCCGGCCACACGAGAGCATGTGTCTCCCCATGGGGGAGCTGGTTGATGCGCTCAACAGTGTTGCGTTAGTTGCGCGCCACCCCCCCCCCCCCCCACTCCCCCCCTTCCTCCCCCAGCATGCAACATTACCACTTCCCCTGCAAATAAGTCAATCAAGCATGCTTGATTGCTCAACAGACAAAGATAAACTTCCTCTCTGCTGCTGACTGTAACCAGAATTGAGTGTGTACTGTGCCAATGGACAGAGCAGCGTCGATGTTCCGCTGCGGTCGCCTCGAGCTGCTGCGGTTCACTGGAAACTCCTTTGCACACTGCAAACCACTCACTGTTTTTTTTTGTTTTTTTGTGCTAAGCAGTTTCAAGTTCACGGTTTGATTTCGGCTGCAGTTACAGTGGCATGTAGTTGAGTGCAGCTCCCCCTGCTCTGTGTGGGTCGTGCCACTGACAGCAAAGCAAACCTCCCGCCCCACGTTCGCACGCGTGTGTGTGTGTGTGTGTGTGTGTGTGTGCGTGTGCGTGTGAGGTCCCTGCATGGCAAGTGGATTGCTGTAATGTGCGGGAGGCGAGGCAGGGCTGTTTAACGGTTCTCATGACGTCACTTTCAGTCTTGACTACAGAAGGCTGGATGATGGTAGCCCCCCGGGG
Organism: Psettodes erumei; assembly: GCA_016785225.1. Lineage (NCBI taxonomy): Eukaryota > Metazoa > Chordata > Actinopteri > Pleuronectiformes > Psettodidae > Psettodes > Psettodes erumei. Next base: position 846,067 of record JAFBJZ010000670.1, read on the forward strand.
TACGGCAACAACAGGTGGGCTGACAGAGAGGCTGTAGGTGTGTGTGTGTGTGTGTCCGGTGTGCCTGTGAGAGACATCCTGACTCTCCGTGTTGTCCCCCCCCCACAGTCCACTCTCACCCTCGTGTATGTGTGTACCGGTGCAACAGTGATGAAGGTGACATTCAAAAACCTTGAATTTGCACTCATCTTAAACCAGGACAACTGATTTACATGCAAGGCTACCAGATATCTGAACCATTATGTTATTGAAAATGAATACAATATTACACGTGAATATTAAGCGGGAGCATTCTGAACACGCGTCATCCGTACTGATTGTCTTTTCTCCCCGTCTCTTGTGTGATGACAGCGCCCAGCAGAGGAACACAGCCGCAAACAAGAAGCGGGCCATACCCAACCAGGTACGTTTCACCATCATCTGTGTCACCAATCCCAGATTAAATCTCCCCCCACTGATGCATTACCAGCCCATTAATCAACCCCGCGAGAGACTGACTCCAGCAGTGATTTAGCCCATAACCTCGAATCTATCCACACCTCTCTAACTGTTAATGATAACTCCCCTGTACATTATTTTGCCCACTGACTGTACCCAGTCTTTTGTCCACAGTGTTGTAACCCAGATTCTTTTTTTTTATCCAGACTGACATTTTGACCAGTGTGTGTTGCATTTCAGTGTGTATCTGTAAAACAGTCGTAACGCCGCTAATCATCTTTAGAGGCCGCAGTCTCAGTGAGGGGAGAGTTAAAGTAGACCCCGCCCTCCCCGCTTTTTCTGAAACAAACGTTCGCCCCCCCCCTTCCCCTGCAGCTGTTATTAATTGCTGTTTGCATGTGCCCCAGGCATGTTGTCCCGCAGCGAAGCGACAATTAATCGCCGAACTGTGTCGATGGTTTTGTTGCCCTCCCATTAACTCACAAGCACCTTTTTTTGTATCGAAATGCAGAATGTGCATGGACCTCGCCCCTATCTACCGAGCGACAAATATGACTTAACCAAACTGTGGTATACTTGAAGTAATTCTAAACGCATGTAACTCTCTTGCTCTGTCTCTCTCTCTCTCTCTCTCTCTCTCTCGTTGCCTCCTGTTTTCTCTCTCTCCTTTTCTCTGGTTGTCTTGTCTGGATTTCCTGATTCATCCCCTTTTCTTTCCTTCCAAAACTCTTCCGCCTTTGGCCCCTTTCTCTCTCCCTCCTCCTCCTCCTCCTCCTCCTCCTCCTCCTCCTCATCTGTCCCTCATCTTTGCTTGCTTGCCTTCTCATTTCTTTTGGCTATGATTTTATACTGCCCCACCCCCCCACCCTCCCACCCTCCCTTTTTTGCTTTAATTCCCCCTCCCCTTCCTATTACTGCAGGGTGAGATTCTGGTAAGTACCACACAGATTTAAACCACACCCTGCCAGGGGGCAGCAGTGGTAGGCCACGCAGACAGGAACTGAGGCCATCGCACACACAGGTCAGCCGCTGTGGTCAGGGTGGAAAAGACAGGCAGCTGTGAGATAACAGGGCAAACGGCCGACTCCTGCAAATGCAAGGGTCAACGCCTTTCACAGATAATAAAATGTTCTACCCCTCTGCAGCTTGGCGGACTGGGAGAGGTCCACGAGGAGAAGGTAGAGTCTCCGGACCGATCAGACCAAGATTTAATTCCAATCCCAGCATCGGCACACGGTTACCAGTAATTTGGGCTGTGTCGACAGTAACACCTGACTCGCAATTCTGGTTTCATCATAATACGACAGTAATTGTCTTTAATTGTGCACATCTGGGTTGCTACTAACATTTAACTTTTTTTTTTTCTTCCACCAAATATTTATCCTGACAAAACGATTATTGTGTACTATTGCTGCACGTTCTCCACGAGCGCACCGCCCCACCACCGACCGTGGACGGCACCAGTTCTGACTCGCCTCTGGTTTCATACCTCTGCTGCCACCTCATGCGCGGTGACTCTAAAGTTTGCCTTATGAGAATCATCCAAAACGTGACTGGGAACAAAATGGGGTGGGAGTGGGGAGCGATCAACAACAACACACAAAACACAAAACTTCAGGATATTCTTTGATTTCTTTTGTCGTTTTTTTTACTTTTTGGAACAAATGCATGTTAAAATACTCTCTTGTTGGATGTACATACATTGGCATTTCACTTTGTTACAAAAAATCCACTTGTCTCCAAGTCTCTGTTATCTCTGTATTCAGAGCTGACCTAACTTCCTTATTATTGAATGCATTGACGGTCATGGCTTTGGGACGCATTTCAGTATTTTAATCTTGGTTGGCGTCATTTATTTCCACAACTTACTGACTATCAGGACAAATTTAAATTTGCATGTTTCACTCCAATCGTTTTATTTTCCGTCGCTTGCATTCCATAAATCCCAAAAGTAATTCAACACCTTTAACCATTGCATCAGTTACGTGAACAGAAGCGGACTGAACACTGTATCATCTACAGTTGTCTACCACGGGCGACCAGTGAAACAAAAAGCATCGGCATCTGTGACACACACATCTTGCAGTTCCCTCTTCCTTGAGGACTGGCATCGTGTTTCTAACATTTCCAACTGACAGGGGATGTAAAACTCCTCATCTCTGAGACGTTAAAATGTTATTCCCTCGCCAAGGCAAACTACCAGTTTAGCTCCAATGCTCTTGCCTCCTCTCCTGTGTTTGTGTTGGCGCTTTTGAACTAATGACCCCCCCTCCCCATAACTCACTCCAGTCCTCTGCTGGATGGAGAGGGAGTTCAGGAGAGAGCACTGAAGCAGGCTTTAAAACCGACTTTCCCCACTTAACTTCACTAAGCACAAGAAGAGCATGTTTCAGACAGTTCTCCCCTTCATACTTGAAGTGCACGGGATCCTGTTTGCCCCCCCCAAAAAAAGAAAAATGGAGAGACGCCGGCAACGAGCGCTCTTCTGAAATGCACGGCTTATTTTCCTTAGAGTGATTCACTCCGCCCTGCCTCTCGGCCTGATGTATTTCCTCCCTCTCCATCTCTCCGCTTCAAATTTTCACTTTGCCGTTAGGATTTCTCTCGCTCCGTGACGCCCACTGACTGCGGCAGAGCTCCCGCCTCTGCAGTTAATCTCTCCATTCTTTTCTCCTCCTTTACCCCCCTGTCTATGATGGTCACTTCTCTCTTTAGGCGTCACTGTATTTAACCCCCCGCCACCCCCCCTCAAAACGCAAGGCGGTCTGAGTTAACCCACTAACACTGCTCCTTTAACTGCCATTACATAGGCTAGCTTTGACTGACCCGCTGACACTAACATACCACCGCCGACCTTTGGTCTTGGACTGTGTGTTGGGGCTCTAGCGTGGTCTGGATGCCATCTGGTCCTGTTTGCTGGTTTAGATATTTCTCTTCTGCTGAATGAACAAAAGAATAAGGACTACACATCCCTCCTCAGTGTTTTCGACTAAACCTCCTGACACCCTTGTATCCATTTGCCCGTACTGCACACAGTGCCTAACCCTGCCCAACGGTCACCCGTTGACTTATTAAGTGTCGCATTTAATCCATGCTTCCGTGTTGTAGTGCACATTTACATAGCATTACACTTAGACACAAAAATGTTTCATGTTAAGATTAAAGAAGTATTTTAAAAAAGACCCAAAACAACCAAATTCACGCCAACTTAGCAGGTAAGTAGGTAAGATTTTATTTTGTCTCAGTCACATCTCAGTATTAATGGTGCAAAATTTACTGGGACCCTCATGTCACCAGTGCACAAGCCTGATTGATGAAGCTGTTCTCCTTCGTCCTCCTGGCGCCCCTCTTCTCCCCGCCTCCCCTCTCTCTCGTCCACTTCTCCTCCTCCCCTGTGCAGGTGATCAGGAAAGGCTGGCTAACCATCAACATCAGCATCATGAAAGGAGGCTCCAAGGAGTACTGGTTTGTCCTGACCGCCGAGTCCCTGTCCTGGTACAAAGATGAGGAGGTGAGGAGGAGTTCCCTTCCAATGCCGCATTTCACCGGGCACCCGACTAGCTGACATGAAATGATACGGCGCGGCGGGGGGAAAAAATGTTGTGTTTGGCCCCTTTCGGGGATAAACCGTCCCAAGTGGAGATCATCACCCAACGCGCTGGGAGGCGTGTGGTTGTGTGTATGTGTGTGTGTGTCCCAGCCCAGCCTAACCAATGTGCAGACTACTGTTCAGCTGTAGCCTGATGAACAGGTAGTCTGAACACTGGGCAGGCGGGGGGGTTAGGAGTCTGATGGGAGGAAGGACCCCGAGGTCATTGCAGCTGCAGGTCGCTACCCTAGGACAGTAGCACAGAGGGCACAGAGAACAAACATTACCTCAGTGAGACAATTTGCACACATGAAAACGAGCCACGTACGTGGAAGCAGCTGCTGGGTTAAAACAGGCACTTTTAAAACACAGCGATGCTTGTTTTTAATCTCATAAAACATATAGTTACATAAAGCTCAACCTGAATGTACTTATACCATTATTATAGCATCATTTTCAACTGATTCGGGTAAATCTAGACACGGCTGGAATGTGATTCTCTCTTGACTAATAAAGTGCAAACTCGGCTCCACACATTACAGACCCTTTCAAAGGTGCTATTCAAGGACTTGGAGAGGAGCGTTCAGCGCAAGGGGCACGTGCTATTTGCGTGATCTAAAGTCAAATGACCCTCGTTTCACTGAGCATTTCATTTTAAACGAAATTCAAAAGCCCGACCCAGCTCATTTGAACATTCGCCTCCACTGACCGTAAAGCTCGCGAAAATGCAGAAGTAGCTCTGCGGCTTCCTCACTCACCGCTCGATCCTCGTCCCAAGGCCTCAGTCGTATCCATTCTGCCACGAAACAAAAAGACCGCTTAGAGAGACTGGCAAAGATGAGCTCCGGCCCAGTGGCCTCCCTGCGCCCCTACACCGGGCCGAGGACGGGACGTTTTTCCTGACGGCCGCCCGAAAAAGCAAAGAGAAAGAACGGACGAGAGAGGGAGGATGGTGGAGGCAAACTGACGTGGCAGGCGGGCTGAAATGTTCCAGCCGGGATCTGACTTTGGAATTTGCAGGAAATCGTACTGGGTTTACGGGGCGGGGGGATTGTGTGATTGTGTGTGTGTGTGTGTATGCACAACTGTGCACGTGTAAAGGCGCTTGTCCTCATGAATCCTCGCGTATCTTTTTTAGCGTTTCGGCAGGCGGTCGGGTCTGCACGAGCGCGTTTATGCACATGCCCGAATCACATGACGCGCTCGTTCATTTTGTTCAGGCTCATGTATGTTTGTTTGTCTCTGCACGTGCAGTTAAGTAGTTGGCCCTGTGTGTGTGTGTGTGTGTGTGTGTGTGTGTGTGTGTGTGTGTGTGTGTGTGTGGTGGGGGCGGGGGATTCTGTGGAGCTGTGAGTGATGTAACTGTTGGGCCTGCGCCGCTCTCTGTGTTAGTGCAGACATAAATGCTTCCAGATGTCTCTGCTCCACAGTGAAAGCTGGCATCCCAACCCCCCCCAGAACGCCCTCACGCTCCTCCTTTTCTTCCTCTCCTCCTCCTCCTCCACCTCCGACTCGCCGTCATCTTACATTTCTCCATCGCGCCAGCATGGTGGTCGCGCACAGGGAGGAAATGCATTTCGCTGCATCTGCTGAGAAGTGTCGGAACCGCCGCCCCCTGTTTTCCTCTCCGTTATCAAAATATAAAGAGATTACCACTTTTTTGAAGATGTAACTTCTCTCTGCGCCGGTTCCAAATTTCACGGTTAGTTTTTCCGTGACTGTGCGTAAATGCCCATTTCCCCCCCTGTGTCCCATGTTAGGAAAAAGAAAAGAAGTATATGCTGCCTTTGGACAACCTGAAGATCAGAGACGTGGAGAAAGGCTTCATGTCCACGAAGCACATCTTCGCAATCTTCAACACGGAACAAAGGTCGGGCTCATGCTGTTAACTGTGCGTCCGTTTGAATGAACCTTGACCTTATCTTTTCGTGCGCGCGTCCTTTTGTGCTGGGCTCGACCACACGCTCACAAACACTTGTGTTTCTCTATTGTTTATCCGTGCAGAAATGTGTACAAGGATCTTCGCCAAATAGAACTGGCCTGTGACTCTCAGGAGGATGTGGACAGCTGGAAAGCATCCTTCCTCAGGGCCGGAGTTTATCCGGAGAAGGACCAGGTATATGGGTGCTCCTTTTGTGTTTCTGTAAAAGCCACAATTTAGTTCACGGAGATGAACGCACACACCTCCATAAATCGCGCTTTCGCGGAGATGTTTGTGTGATTGCGTCTGTGCTGACGTCACCAGACGGAGAACGAGGAGGCGGCTCCCGCGGACACGTTCTCTATGGACCCTCAGTTGGAGCGACAGGTGGAAACCATCCGCAATCTGGTGGATTCGTACATCGGCATCATCAACAAGTCCATCAGGGACCTCCTGCCCAAGACCATCATGCATCTCATGATCAACAGCGTGAGTCCATTTGACCTGAGCAACAGACACACTATTGAAAGTTAGAGACTGTTACCCATTAGCAAGCGTAGCACCCTGCATGACTATATCGCTTGGGAAGGCAATGGAGGGGCCCAATAAACCAGTGAACTGAGCCAAGATCAACTGAACTGCTGTTTAATGAGGTCTAAATGTCACCGCGGCGCAGAGCTGTGAAGAATAGCGTTCGGTTTTCATGTGTGTGGTGTTTCTTGTTGTTGTGTTTGGGGGGGTTTTCGTGGCAGTGTCGGCCGAGTGTGTCATGTTAACACGAGGTCATAAACTGGAAGACACTAATTAACAGGGTTTATGGTGCCTGCTCACAGTGACTTGGCCACTGTCCATTTATTGTGTTTTATTATACTGGTGAGCTCACTTGATGACTTCCAGCAATGCCTGCAGCGACACAAACACACACACACGCACGCTCAGGCAACATTTGCACAATTGTCCGTTAAGCAGCTGCTTAGCCAAGATTTTGTAATATTTAATTTTCGTATCAAGTATGTCTGATCTATAAACTGTTATATCTCTTCTGGTTAATTAGTCCCTTCCTTTCCTGTCCTGTTGCCCTCCACTTCTTTCAACAACATTTTCCAATTTATGACCCATGTTTCCCTTTTGGCACGCGCTCCTCCTCGCCTCAAAACTGTCAGCGTGAGGCGATTTCAGCTGCCAGCGTCCGCGTTTCAATAATCTGAGCTTCCGTTTAGGCGAAGGACTTCATCCACTCGGAGCTGCTGGCCTACCTCTACTCATCTGGGGACCAGAACAGCCTCATGGAGGAGTCGGCCGACCAGGCCCAGCGCAGGGACGAGATGCTGCGCATGTATCACGCGCTCAAGGAGGCGCTGCACATTATCGGCGACATCAGCGCCAACACCATCTCCACCCCGGTGCCCCCGCCTGTAAATGACAACTGGATCCAAGAAGTCAGGTGAGAGGGGCAACGGGTGCAACGGCATCGAAAGAGATGCGCGGTTTTATGCAGTGGGCGCAGTTTACATGGGAAATTGAAAATAGCGAGAAAAAGACTTGCCTTTTTACCACGTCTGCCTTCATGAAGTTGCAATCAGTGTAGCTCATATTAAATAAGAGCCTCAAACCACTTAGCCGCAGATAAAATTGCCTCACCTCCATCTGTGCAGGAGCGTTAGTGTGACTACGTGACCGTCGCAGTGTCCGCGGCTTCATTCTCTCATAACTCTCCCCTCAGCCCAACCCCTCAGCGCAGGCCGCCCCCTGCAGCCGCCCCGCCCCCCAGCCGTCCGCCCGCTGTTCGGGGCCCGACGCCAGGACCGCCCATAAACCCCACCCCCGCCTTCGGCGCCCCGCTCAACCCCTCTCCCGCTTTCGGCGCGCCGCCAATCCCCTCCCGCCCCGGCCAACCCATGAACGCCTACAACAGCAGCCAGGATCCCTTCAGCATGCCGCCGCAGATCCCCTCCCGGCCGGCCCGCGTCCCGCCCGGTGTGCCCAGGTACGACTTTGTCTCATGACGTGACCACCAGTGAGACACTGGTGGCCGTTCTGTGATTTTCGGTATCGCACCGCGTTTGTAACATCCTGTCAGTAACATCTTGTCTTGTCGAGAGTCGCAGGCACCGTTTCTCACCTTCACCAGCTGTCCCACCTCTCCGTTTGATATCTCTCATCATTCTCCTCTCACTCTCGGTCCTCTCTCTCTGCCACCCTCCCTCCCTCCTCCCCACCTGCCCCGTTTCCTCTCTGTCGGGTTGTTTTAGTTTCTCCGCTGTCTCTTTAGTGAGCTCGTCTCACTCCTTGTTCTGTATCTCCTCTGCTCGTTGCAGCCGAAGACCCCCCGGCGCGCCTTCTCACCGGCCCACCATTATCCGCCCTGCTGAGCCCTCCCTGCTAGACTAGACCTGTGGCCGAGCCCACCCGTGTCCGTGTGTGTGTCTGTGTGTGGGAGTGTGTGTATCTGCACACCGTAGGGCGAGGGCTTGAGGGGAGGGGCTGATACCCGATAGCGGTGCGCAATGAGCATTGTCCAGCCGCGTTAATGTCAATTCAAGCAATGTTAATATGCTGCTAATACCGTCAGTGCACATGAAAGAACGAAAGCCCTTAACCACTTGAATATTACATTTGACTGCTGTGGAAATTATGTAATGCAAAATAAAACCCAGTGATCAGAGGGGTGCATTAGCTCAGTAGGAGACGATGTATCAAACTCAGTGCTTTTTTTCTTTTTTTTTAATCGTAGTAACTGGTTTATTTCCTGGCAGAAGCCCATTAAATAGTTTAATAACTGTTGCAGGCTGGCTTTTCTCACCCCTCCCTCCACCTTTTTAGATTGGCCCAGACGCCCAAGTCTAGATCTCTGTGTAATGTACACACTTAACCTGTTGTTAAAGTTTTACTGGGTTTTCCTTTCCTCACTGATTTCATACTGAAAAACAACATCTTATTATCACTGTTGTTATTTTGGTGGTGTCGATTACATTTTTTTTTTTTCCTTGTGTTATTTTATTTGAGTGACTATGTCCTTTTTAATGACTGTCGTAAATGTAGCTTTAAAAGAAAAAAATGAAATCCTAATCCCAGCAAAAACAAAGCGTCAAAAGACGCAGGGGCAGAGCTGCGGGAGGCTGGAGAGGGTATCTTCAGCTCGGCCCCTGCAAAATGTCCTTCCACGCCGAAAAGGGCGTCAGCCACGTTGACCGTTATGATCCAAGCACTTCGAACCACCCAGCAACACAATAAACCGCTCATAACAGGGATGTTGTCGTCCGTTACCAGAACACTATGCACATAAACGACCAGGAGAGGAGCAGAGGCGGAGCGAAGCTTCCCCTCCATGAATTCTGACTCGTTAAAGTCCTTCGAATTTTTAATCCCTTTTTATCTCATCTGAACCCCAAGTGAGGCCTTGCAGCCTTTCGGGCAGACTTTGTTCATTCCTGGATGAGCTGATTCGTTGTAGGGCGGAGCTCACAGCAGAGTTTCCTCTCAGAGAGGACGAACCCCGGTGAGTTGGTAGGGTGTATTGATGAGGAGGGACGTGTGAGTTAGAGCTCGAGGACGCCTCTTTGCGGCCTCCGTTGTCTTGGACATTTATCATTTCCTACCAGCTCTGCTTCCATACGCTGAGCTATCATTGTATATAGCTGGCCTATGCCAGGCAACCGGCGCATGTAGTTCATGTAATGGTGGTGAGGAACGTGCGCCGTTATGATCGAAGCCCAACATGTCGAAAAGGAATTGTCAGTGTCATTACAGGAAGCACTAACGCTGTCATTTCATTAGCTTTGGATGTATGGAAAAAGAGATTGGCCATCTCCCGATGCATTATTTATAACCTGGGCATTTGTAATTTCTTTTGATGTTTTTGGCTGCAATTTTTTTAAAAAACCTCTGTATAACCGTGTGCTACTCAGACACCCCCCCCCAAGCTTCTACAGCACTCTTATTTGGGGTTCTGCTACAGGGATTAGCCGTCTAAGTGTTGTATGTCGGGAGGGCACGCGGGGCTGAACATAGACGGCTGTGATTATTTCGTAATGAATATCTTTTGATTGCTCTCTGACAATTTCCAACCAATGTTTTCTTGGAACATTCTTAGGCGTTTCGAGGGGAAAACCGGTCAGGCGGAGTGTGACGCTGGGTTACCTGGAGGTTCTCTGTTTTGGGTTTGATCAGTAGAGGCCATGAGCGGGTGGTGGGAGTTGTGGTGTACAAAGGCACATCCTGTCTCGAGTAGCGGTTGAGAAAAAGAAACTGCGAAGAATTTCGGAACCCGCAGACTCTTTGGACAGAATGTGCTTTTTCTTCCCCTGGATTTCTCTACGGGTCTGGCTTTCAGTGACAGCACCGGAAACTAAAATGTTCTTCAAAAACAGCCCTTCACATTAGATTTTCCACAGACCCCCAGTGGCATAGTAGTTCATGTGATGATTAAAAGTAAGTTCTTATTGGCCCCTTCCCATGTGCCTGTCACTTCAGCCTGCCCTCGAGAAGCCCAGACTGTAAATACCCTGTAATACATTAGGTTGTGCCCTGCCTCTTTCTTCTTTCCCTCCCCTGTCTGGATGTGGTGGAAAGGGGTTGGCAACCAACCAACCTGCAAAAAAATCTTCTTTTCTTTTTGTTTTGAAAACCCTTGTCAAGTGCCTCTGTAGCAGTTAATTGATTTGAATAAACAAGAAACTAATTTAGAAAGGAGAGTCAATAAAGGGTTGTGTACAAAAAAAAGGGACTGGCTCTGGGGGTTGGTGTCTTCTTGTGTCCTGTGTGATCCACTCTCGCTCTCTCTCAGGTAATGTGCGGTAGAGCCCCTCCTGGGTTTCCTCTCCCCACTTGCCTCCCTCTCCACATCCACGCAGACTGACACGAACCAGCGCGTATTCCTATGGCAACCCTCGTCTGGCAGGCTGCCTGCTGCAGAGAGGCGTTGCTCAGTGGACGCTGTTACTCAGCACATGCAATTTTCACCATATGTCAAGATGAACAAAAGAATCGCTACCTTCTCACAGCAAGAGTAGGATTTTGTTGCCTTCCTCGTGTGCACATTGATTAAGTTAACGTTTTCCGTGCCCATCCGAGCTTTCAGGTTTTATGCATCACAGCATTCAATCGGAATAGATTTGAAGTGGCTTTATTTGAAGTAGGCTTTTTTGTTTAAATGCAACTCTCTTCAAGATGCTGCATCAATTCATAAACTGTGCGTTTGGCTGTACCTTCCAGTTAGAGGCCTCTCAGTAACGGAGATTACCTCAGTGCAGATGTTGTGATGCACTGTTGCGATGAATGGATCCTGTAGTGTTGCCCGTCGGAGTGCGTGTGAGATATTAACGTTGGTTGATTGTTCCTGAACAGGCGCCCGGCTCCCCGTCGAAACCAGTGGTGACCTCGGCCAGCCTTGCAGTGGACACCATGTGACCTCAATCCGCGACAGCAGCTGGTGCCGCAGAATAAACTGCCTATTTAATTATCAGCTTGCTCAAGAAGCTCCAGTGAAAGTTGTGACAGGCCAATGTGAGTAATCTGTGAAGCTGTAAAATCACCATAACTTTAAACCAAAGTAAGTTATATTTTTTCCTATGGTGAATGTTATGTAATTGAGTTCTGAGCACTACAAATACTTTTGTTTTTCCACAGATGGTTAGAACCATGTCGAGCTGTAATTTAACTCATAAATCCAATGCAGATATTTCCAATTTCCAAGTTTATATCATACAATTTCCAGATACAGTGCCATATTATTGCAGCATCTGCCCAGTGCAGAAGTAAAAAAAAGACAGTTTTACCACTGAATATGATTTTTGACAGAATGAGAGCTCACTGCTGAATAGTTAACATAGAAATAGTCCCTTTAATGCACAATAGATTTTGTCTACTGCGTTATGTATGTTGTTATCACAAAGTGCAATCGACTACAGTGCGCCCAAAAACTGGAAAGGAAGCTTTCCATCTGCATCAATTCATTGTTTCCCACCCATTTAACCTCCAGATGGAGAAACAAATGAGGGAGATTTCTTGTCTTTGTCATTTTATCACAGTGAATATTTTAGGTGTGATTTTTTTTTTTTTTTAAATCAGCTTTAGGCTTTGTAAACTGTAAAAAAAACACTGTCACACTCCACTGTCCGGAGGTGAGGTTTCTGATATTACTCCGTTATAGATTTTCATTTGAAAAAGCATAGCCTAGAGTGATAAATGTTCATGTGAAATGTAATATCTGAAATTCAATAAGACAGCATTCGAGTAAGAATAGCTTTGGTTTTAAAGCTCCCCCGATGACATTACAAACAACAGAGTTGCAAGTATTTTTTTGTGTGCGTAATTTCCAATATATACAGTATGTGTCTGTGTTTGCGTGTGTATTACATCACTTTAAATTTGGTTGTCAGGTGTGGATGTAACTGGAATTCACAAAACATTAAAGCAAACACTTTGCTGCAACTAAAATGTTTCCATGATTAATGGTGTGAACTATCCCTTTGAATTCTGCTCACAAGGCACACGTCAGTTGAGTGTTTTATGTCCAAATTCCAAGTGTGGGTGCATTCACGTTCCTCTCTCTGCTGGCTGGAGCTAAATGAGACAGTTCTGCTGCGACTACGTTCGGACCCGCTTGGTGTCGTCAAACAGGCGTCGCAGGGTGTATATTTGTGTGGTGGCCACGGCGAGCATGACAAGCATGTTGAGGCAGGACCAGAAAGAGACCCGCCACAGGTTGTCCTCCAGCAGGTAGCGGTCCCTCGCCTCGAAGGCCCGCAGCATAGCCTGGACCTGACGGCTCCTCTCCAGGTGCCAGTGCACAGAGTCCATCCTCGCCTGGATGAGGAAGAAAAGAGAGACATCAATAAGGATGACATCAGATAATTCTGGTGTTGTTTTGGAGGGAAATCATAGCTCTCACTCTTATGTCCTCCAGTTTGTACTCCGCCAGGCTCTCTGCCATGGCTGTGTCCTCCCACTCATCCCGGCCTCTGCCAGAGTCCCTCTGACTGTTAATGATCACCTCAAAGAATACCATCTTCTCTGCCAGTTTACTAAAGCTGTTGTCAAAACACAGCCGGTAGTCTCCATCCTCCGTGGGATCCACCCTGCAGGAAAACAAATTGGTATGAAAGTTTGGAAACTCTCAGCAATATCATGGTTGAAACTACCCATTGTTATGACATAACACAATAGTGTAATCACTTGTTTTAACAGATCTGACTAAAAATACATGTTGACAACAGTGTGTCTTTTGTCTGTAATAGAGTCTCTCTTTTTGATCGAGAAATCGAGAGCATCACATCAAAAAGGAGGTGGCCGTGGGCAAAGACTTTACATGACCCACATGTGGATGCCGTCAGATCTCCTGAAGTCAGAGACCAGTCGCTGGCCGCTCGGTGAGATGAGGACGAAGCCGACATCCAGACCTGACCCTGCGATCACCTGTAAGAGAGAGGAACCCGGGGATGGACAGGGGTCAGTGGCACAGAATATGCAGATTACCCAGAACTCACTCACATATCCACTGTTGTCTTTGCATTTTTCATTCCAGACATGTGGCACGCAGCTTAATCAGACCATCTGGGAAATGACTGTCTGAAATTCAAATGAAAGCCCTGATTGTTCAGGGGAGCAGCAACCCAGCTCACATAATAACTCCTAGTGAACAGTTTAGGTATCTGTGTCTTGAAAAAAAATCTTTATTTCACTTTGTACAATGCCACAACTTAAGCTTCTCGTTAAAGAGGAAGACCTGAGAGATTTAAATTAACAATCTCGCATTCTCGGAAAAAAAACCCACTCACAAATTACTCACTCTTATTATATACATGATTTTTGTACCTTTTTGTCAGAAATAGTGTCAAATTTAGCATAAGACAGCACAGATCTCCACCATGAAGTAAATTACCCCTGTGACAATGCCCTGGTAGTGATCTTGGTGGGGCTCCTCTCACAATTCCAAGCTCATAAAACACAGAGGAACGTGTCACATGGGGCAGCTGGGTGTGTAACTTTACACCAGCGCAGTCCTGCAACTCCTACAGGGTGCAGCGGAAGTGTGATGTTGTGGTAGGAGGTGAAGCGATGCAAAGGTCGAGACCATAAAATGTCTGAACGCCAGCAACACATTATGAGTGGGTGAAGCAAAAAAAAGGACAAAAATAGCATAATAGCAACGGCAATAGCAAAAAAAATTAGCAATGTTTGTGCTTCTTCTTAATGGATGTTAAATACTAAATGTACTTTTTCTGTTTGGGTGAAAGCAGTAGTGGATGTCCTTATGCATGCAAGAAAGTCAGTCCAAAGTCCATAGCCCATTCACTTATTCATTCAGTTAGACATGATTCATAAACCTTAATATAACAGTTTTGCTGTCACTGCACAAGAAAGACAAGAGAGAAAGGAAATAATTTTCACCTGATATTCAAATTCCATGCTGTCGTTCCATGCCGTGGTTTGGTAAAAACACTCGGCGCCACCAGCAGGTAACAGAAATGTAAATTCCATGTGCTGATTTGGCCCCAGACCCAAAGTCAAGTCTACAGCCAGAATGAAACAGGCCAGCGAACAAAGCTGTGCAGACACATTCATCCTCCCCCGGTTGCAGTGCATAGTCCACTCATTCCACTTTCACCAACGTTGAGTATCTTTCCGTCCTATGTCACACATGCACCATAAAACAGTTTCAGTGTATACCTGTAGCTGCTTTCTCTCATGCTCCGACAGGTCAAAAGAGCCTGACAGTAACTGGTTGAGTGAGTGGAGCCACTATCTGTGCCGACCAGCAGCGGCCTGGCCCGCAGCCACATGCAAAACTGAAAAGCAGAGGGTTACCAGGGTGCAACAGGCTCTGTTTACACCTGGACTATAAAGACCTGCACAGTCACTGTAAAGGTACAGCTTTTCTTTAAAAATGCCATCATTTAGAAATGAAATGTTTCAAACTGATTTATACTTTATTTTTCTGAACGATGATGAAAAAACATTATTCTTTTACTGTGTCAATTCCCTCAACAAATGTTGTAATTGTCCTGTTATATCCTACAGGTGGAGCTCTGGGAGAAGCAGACAGAAAGCAGGCCATATTTATGGGTATATGCTACTAGCATTAGTGATAGAGACAGATGGCCGTTTTCATTTCGACGTTGGTACCAGATGCTGGGGAAAAATCTGGGGATGGATTAAACGCATTGCAGCAGACAGAATTATTTTTGCATAGGGTTAATAAATGCTGTGAGTGTTACTGAGTTGACATATTCAGGCAATGCTTAGCGATGACAGTTGCAACGTGTCAGTGAATGCACAGGTCTTGCGGGACAGCATGTCGGGGTATGGTGAGCTCACTGATAGCTGGACAGTTTCTTCCCTCTTTGCGTTTGCCATTGGCGTGAGTGCGTTGTGCTTTGGTTAGCACGAGATAGCACAAAAAGTGGCTACTAATGGGGACAACAGGTCGAAGCTTAGACGAATGGTGCATTTGGTGTAGCAAAACTAAAATTTTATGTAATATCACACAAATGTGTGTGTCTGTCAGGTGGTGGGGGGATTAATCAAATCCCATCCCATCTCTTTACTAACCGTAGCCCACATAGCCTTTCATTTGACTTTTTTTGTCACTCACAACTGTGCCTTACAACAAAGCATTTTAGATAACAAAATGATAAGTGGTTAAGATTTGGATCCTAAACTCCATTTTTGCACCTGAAGTTGTAGTCATCAGACAAGCCACAGAGAGTGTGTAAGCAAGAGAGGAAGTGTGAATGTGTGTATTTCAATATTATGGGAGGTTGCATAGCAGAGGTTAAACACAATTGGCTTTGCCCCCTTTGAGTGATTATTGCCTTCTCCCTTGAGGCTTCGTAACTAATCGCTTGTCAGGTTCTATTTTGATGCTGAGTTGAGTTGATCTCTGGCACGCCTCCAAAGGTGCGTTGACAAGCCATTTCAAGAATTCAGTATCTGAGTCTGCCCTTTTTCTGACGGCCCGTGAGCCCACCCATTCTGTCACAGTTTTCTTCTCTGTCTCGTAAGTCTCACACCTCTGCGTGCCCCTTTGAAGAAACAGACATGTCTTTAGGATATTTCCACAGTGGATCGTTTGTCAGTGACACTGTAGGTACGGCCAAGGATGGGCATCCCTCTGTGTATGTGGTGGACAGCCATGCCACTCGGCCTGCAGTAGCACCCAGGCATGGCCGGAGGCAACGGCGTATGGGAGCGGCACAGACCCTGCTGTTCCTGCTGGTGAGCGTGGCATTGTTTGGCATGGCCATTGAAGCCTGCTTCATCTACCGTCTCTACCATCCTGAATGTGTGAGTATTTGACTTGTCCCCGAGTCTACACCGACCTTCGAATCTTCTTTTCCCCCCACATTTCATCCTTTGATTTCTTGTCAAATGAATGTCACAAGTGTTCTTTTCTTTTCTTTCATTACATTTCCTGCAGCCCTTTGAATCTCACCTTCTACATAAGCTTCAACATCTTATTCTCACTTTTGCTTTTCTTTTGTTCCTCTTATTTTTTCTGTCACCCATAAGCCAAAGCTCTCTAACTCTTCATTGTCTTGAATGTTATGTGTTCATACTTTCTTATTTTAAGATGACATGTAAACTGTTTGAGGAAGATAAAAGGATGTCATAAGTAATGCACTTATGCATGTGTTGCTGATTAGAAGTTATTCTTGAGCTGTAAAATTCCAATGTTGTGAATTTAATTGATTAACTTAACAATACAAAGTAGAAATGCAGACAGTTGTCATTGTTCACCTAACCATTCAATGCCTGTGGGAGACAGCCTGCTTCCCTTTGCTGCCATACTTTGATAATCAAAAAAGAATTAATTAATCACAGGTTTGACCATAGTGTCATGATGGATTTATGGTGGGGTTTTAAAAGTGTGTTGTAAAGTGTTAAAAGTAGCATATTGTAACATTTACGTGTGGGGATCTGCTTCGAGTTTTGTCAAGCATGTGTGAGAGACATCAGTAAAGCAAAGGACACAAAACTGATGTACATGACATTTCATATGGATGATTGTTTCCCTCCCAAAACTGCTGACGTTGAAATAATGTCACTATTATGGGGAAGACAGTGGAGAAGAGATGGAGAATTACATTAAGGTAGGCCGTTTTATAAAAAAATACTTTACTGACGTCCTCGGGGGCCAGAAACATGCAGATGGTCACTGCTTTCACTGCATCTCTGTGACACAATTTTCCCATCCTTGTCAGGAGTCATGGGGCTAGTTAGGGGGCAGGGCATAGTGTTCTTGGTTTGACACTGTGACAAACATACAGCATATGGTGATGGTTAAGAAAAGGAAGTGGTCTATCGTGTTCTACCCTTTTGCTTATTACCAGAAACCCAAACCTGTCCTACTTTGTCATGTGGAAAGATAAAAGCAAAAGAAAAACTTGAGTAAAGATCTCCTTGCATTCGAGACTGTTTTTTTTTAGCCCTCATTTTCACAACTTTGTCGGGTATCCACCAGTGGTGATTGCATCTGCATGTGCACACTCAAACACACGGACTACATGACGTAATTTTATTTTATTATGCATTGCAGGCCGCCACAGCAACATCCTCGAAGCTCCTCGGAGGTACGCCTCAACACTTCATACTCAAATTATCAATATCTTCCATTATTTAATCAATATTAGACACATTGTGTCTGCTCCTCACACAGGTGAAGATGTTACCTCTCCCTCTGAAAGTCCAAGTTATGATGTTCTACCTTCCAAACCAGTTGCACATCTGACAGGTGAGACCATTGTTGGTGTCACATTCATTACCATAATTTTAAGTATAATTTTGAACTTAATTTTACCAAAACAGAAAATAAAGTACTTTGCACGTAGTGCAATGTTCGCAAATGGGTTTGAACAAAACCTTTTTATGATATTTGCTTTAAAATACTCAAATTCCATGCTGTTGCTGTTGTTTTTTTTTCTCCCCCAGATGGACAAGATGTTGTTCATGGACCGCAGATCATGGGGTGGAGCATGCTTGCACAGCCTATCCTTTATGAAATGGGCTACAAAGACAGAAGTCTCATCATTCAGAAGGAGGGTTATTACTATGTCTACTCAAAGGTTTACTTCTCAGACAATGGTGTATTTCACCATTCTGTCAGTATGCACACAGAAATGTATAAAGGGGGCACTGTTACTCTCCTGCAGTCCAGGAAATACTCAAAAGAACTCTTGAGCTTTATACGATCCAACAGTTACCTGGGTGGAGTGTTTCATCTTAACAAAGACGATGCCATTTATGTGAAGGTCAGCAACACCATAAAAATTGATCGACATAGTTACTTTGAAAACATCTTTGGTGCATATATGATCTAAATATATGATTCTATTATCATCAGCATTGCCATGAATCTGAACGTTTGGAGTGAAGTATGAATAAAATTGTAAAAGAAACGTCACATAATCATCACAAGGATCTATTGCTCTCTTTGTGATTGTTGGATTGTTATGAAGCTGGGTGCCCTTGGTTCTGAACGCACCGTCATGCCATAGCCTTATGAAATGTTAATCACTGCTTCGCTGCTGCTTGCTCACCAGAACAGAATGCACCACATCTGATTTTAACTCGCTCAGGCCCAACTAGAACCGGTTGCGACTGGTTACACATAGCAAGACACTGATAACACTCAGGGTTGCAGGGTTCCCTGGCGCCAGGAGGGTAACACTCAAGGATGTGCTCCCTGGTCCCAGGAGGAGTCCAGAAGTATAAGAACTTATGATTTCCTTAGTTCGGGGCTTCATCTCTCCTACTCTGAAAGTGGGCAGATCGAAGTCTCAGTGCTGACTCTATACTCATTTTCTGTGCCTCTAAAATAAATTGTTAACCTTACACTGTGGTTGCGTCTTCTGTCTTGATACCAATTGACTAACTTGTGTAACTTGACTAACTGGTATTAAGTTCCCGGCGGGAGGACGCGGTAGTGCCCAGTCCATCGTGATGTAAAAGCAAGCATGAGGCCATGGTCTCATATGACGTCACATCACTTTTCACATGCATCCCCACCACAGAAGCAGTCTCGACAGTAAAGAGGCGACTACTACATGACCACATCTGTTCCCTTCTGGACCTGTGCCTCACCACCTTACGGAACTCTTTCAACTTTGACAATGACCTGGATGACTGAGAATCTACATAGATATGCACACTATGTATTTATTCCTTCAGTGGTAGAAGGAATGACTGCTTTAATTCTATTGTACTTTTGTGCAATAATAAATAGTACAACACAATGAAATAAACAGATAATGATTGAAAAGTCTGCTGGGTTTTCTCAGGCTGTTA